>VYZW01027323.1:3496-15833 GCA_013401315.1 Balaeniceps rex
AAAACTCAAAACTCCACTTAAAGCCATTAAAAACTTCAGGTGCTCAGCACTCTTTAGAGGTTGATCTTTTGAAGAATCGCTCATAAAAATTTGCATGCCTTTCTCCTAGCATTGACAAAGCTAACCTCACCTATCTGACATTGTCACCGTACCAACGTACCCTGCAAATGTTACTTCTCCTGTCATGTTATCCAGGGTTTGGCCTTAAGTCTCTCCCAATATGACTCTGTCTGTCTTCTTCCTCCTTTTGAGAGACCGAGAGAACAAATATTTCATTTTTATATATACAGTCAAAATAACTGTTAGTGATAAATTTTACATTTATCACCTCTCTATTAAGTAATAATCATTATGTAGGTCTAATTTGATTCTCATCATTAAGACAAAAAATTGAGTTTAAAGCTTTCCCCGATAGAAACAATTTTTAATAAGCTCCTGCTTTTGTTATTTTATAGTAATGTGCATTATTTCCAGGCCCATAAATTTAAATTATAACTCAGTATAATATGCGTAATGTTTTTTTATTCCTTTGGATTTAAAAATATATGAATAGCCTTGCTAACACTTTATAGTGCTGACTGGTCCAGTGTCCCATCTTTGAACCTGGTCAGTAGCTGAAGACTAGGTAAGAATTTAAAAATCGATGACACATTCAGTAAGTAACACTTACACATTTCCTCCTCCCGTTTCCAACACTATTTCTGATTGTTTTGGTGTCTTGCATAGCAGCTTGAAAATAGCAGAGGAAAGGAAGGATGCTACACAAGTAGGAAGCCAGGGAGTTATGGAACTGATGCAGTAAGTTCCAAGATGAGACAAGATATTCACTTGTAAAGGTTAGGCAATCCACTGAGAAAAGAAAGGTACTATGCAAGTTAAATGCCCATATTACACAGAAAAAAAGAAAAAAAAAAAGTTCTCTATAACAATTTCTGAAAGATTTTCTGGGCTAAGTAGTTCATGAAACGCTCCCAGCTCAGATACATTTGTAAACACTCTCCATTCAACTATAACAAGTAGGGAAAAGGTGTGTATAATGCAATAATTTGTGAACCGATGGAAATACCAGCTCTGCTTTAAAATAGTTTGATCCATGTTTTAACTATGTCTAATTTAAAACCTTTCAAGCCCAAGTAAGAAAAATGTCATACACAGAATTTGGTTACTCTACTTTCTGAGTTCAGCCTGGAAGCTGGAGAAATGGCAGCTTTCCTTTCTGTCCACAGCATACCGGGAACCTTCAGAAGGAAAGAATAAAACTTTAACTTAATGATATTTACATTGGAAGACTTTTCTTCATTGTCAACAGTTTTCATATAATTTCATACCAATTACTATTTCAAAAAAAGAATAATATCCAACTTCTATACCATTTGTTCATCCCTCTTATCACATAGGGGAAAATCACAGACCAACCCTGTAACCTGGCATGAATGGCAAACCTTTCTCCATGTTGCCCAGTATTAGGGGGTCAGTGGTGATGGAGGGTGGGATTAAGAGAAATTTATCGAGTGTTCAATCGACTCAGTGGGCCCAATTCCCATTTACGCAGAGACCCTTTATAACATTGTGCAGGGTAAGAGGCTTTAAATTACATACATTTGTAACCACATTAAGGCCTTTTGTATAAATGAGAATCATCTGATCTGAGCCTCTCCAGTAGCTATAATGGAGCATTGGATCAGGCAAATATTCCTATTATTAACCAGAAGTATTAAATGTCCTCTTCTCATGAGCATTACAATTCCACAACATTAATCATGATCTTCTTCCTAAGAAAATATGAAAAAGAAAAAGAAGTGCATGTGCTGTGTCATTTGCACATTGTTCATATCTGATTTTATAGTGGCAATTTCTCAAGACTTCCATGAATGGGCAGGACAGCACAGATATCCCGTTCCCTTACATGGCTGACTAGCAGACTGTAACGTGCTTATTGCTTACTCACTCTCGGTCACTTTCTAACCAGGAAAAAAATCCTTATTCCTTTCAGTTTTTGCAATTCCAGTGAAAAACAAAATGTGTAGCAACATGATGTATTTGGCCTGCTCCCGTTAAATATAGCCTTTTCAATTTTCATTTCTGACAGAAGATATGTGACAAATGACATCGTAATTTTCTTATTCCTTCATGTTCATAAAACATTGATAATATGATTTTTACCTTCCCTTTGTTCTCAATTAAATGAAATGTTCCAATACAATTAATGTGTTCTTGCAATTTAGTTTTTCTTTAGAGGTTTCTCTTGTCTCTGATTAACAGCATTTTCTATCCATTCTGAGAACCCCCAACTGCTATTCAGAATGTTTCATTATGCCTGGCAGCTATCAATACAATTGTGAACCAATATCATTTTAATTGTTTCACTAATAACTTGTTTTAAATGATTCAACAGTCATCAGGAAAGATAAGTGCTCTTGTACCCTGCAGGCTTGTAGGGATGATGGTATGAGGCAATGTAACAGAGTGCTGTATCAGAATAATGAAACCGTATGCACAAGATAATGACAAAGCACTTGCATTGCTGTAAAGATAAATGAAAACAGTAGATCTTCTTTTCACTGTAATATAACATCCATTCATATCTCCCATTTCAATCATTAGACTTTCCAAACAGATTACTACACAAATACACATATGCAACATGTCCCACAATAATAACTGCATGCTCCCATCTATCCAGGCAGATGGTGAATGATGGAGTTAACGAGCTTTACAAATGCTCTTGTTAATTAACAAAAATTGTTACTTTCTCATTTGAGGGGGGCTTATAAATTAGACTTAATTACACGAGATAATTGCAACTGCCAGCTACTGTACAACTCGCTCATGTTCTGTTCTTTCAATGGCAAATCAACAATTGCAACCCTTGCCTATTTGTGTAGATGAATTTAATAAGCAAACAGCCCTTTTATGTTAATGGTTTACTGGCATTCATGGGTTTGGCAGGAGAAATGTGCTGGGGGAGGGTTTGCTAATGGCAGCACATAATCATATTAATTAAAATATAACTGCCATTTAAAGATTTGTAGTGTAGAATTAGAGCATGTTGGGAACTGAGAAAATCAAGCTAGAGTGCATATTAGCACCATTACTCTGTGCTCCCTGCACAGCAGTCAGCAACCTCATGTGTCATAAATGTAATTTATGAGTGCTGTTTGCTTTGAAATATATGTTTTTAGTTCACTCATTAGAATGTAAAAATTTGCAATGTCTGCTTCAGAAGGTTCAAAATAAATTCACTTAGAGCTGAGATCCATGATCCGGTTTTAACAAATCCCTCAACAATTATTTTTTTTATTACTTGTATAATTTCTTATAGTAAAACCAAGCATTCAGTCCTTTGAAGATGGATTCCATGTTTTATTGCAAATGTAAGTCACACTACCATTATAAATTCTATATTATTAGGCATTTTATAATTCAGTATCATTTTTATGGGACTTTAATAAATACAGCCTCTTTTTTTGTTTGGATTTGGAAAAATAAGTGCAAAAATTTTACCACTTTATATATGGTTGTGTAGAAAGGCAGTGTCAAAAAAGCTTTTGAAAGCTTTGGGTTTTTTCTGCTTTCCTGGATTCCCTTATCAATTTACAGGCATATTTTTGTCTAAATCAATTCCACTTATACAGCTTCCACAAAAATGCTGAGATATATTTTCTGTACAGTGTAGTTACCTATTTGCTGGGATCTCTGGGAAAGAAACTTCCCACAAAGTCCCTCTGAGAGAAAACAATCCCTGGAATTAGAGGCATCTGAGTGACAGGAGGCAAGAAATTGGAGTCAAATTAATTCTCTAATTTCTAACAGTATAGAGGCAGCATGGTATATTATTTGTTTATATATGTATGTATATGTGTTACAGCATTTAATAAAAATTTTGTGTGTGTGTATGTTTTGTTTACAAAACATTTCTATTACATTATCTTCAGCAATACATTACTGTTGAAAAGTCATTACTATATCATGTCATCTGGGATTATCACATGGTCTTTCCACACTGCAGAACACAAAAAGAACTGAAATCCCAAATATGACATGATAGTAACTTTGTAATTTGTTTTAATATTTATTTGTTTGTTTTAATTTTCTCCTTAAAAAGCAGATCTGAAAAGCAGTGCACCAAAGAGGAAATCCCAGTCCCTCCGGAGCCAAAGACAAAATCCCATCACCTTGTGAAGGGTGCCTTATCTCACAAGTTAGGGAAATTCTAGGCAAAATGGAAGTGTTATGGTACCCACAGGATTTTCGGCCTTACAAGCTGACAGCACACAATTGGAAGTAGCACTTCTGTCTCTTATTATTCCAAAAAGAATTGTCACCAGGGAATATTTCAGCATCTAGCAATCAGGGACTTCTGATTCTTCAGCTGTTATGCGAGATATTGCTGTCTTTTCACAGATGACATTAGGTGGAATAATTTCATTTTCAGCACCCCCTCCCAAATACGCGCCCTAATATCTGTATCTTATCTGATGTAATTGACATGACTGTAATGGTTGTTTATAAGACTGACTTTAGATCTGGCAATATATTCCAATGTTTTGATATTACCACTGCATATTATCATATAGGCATGATGGACAATCACTGACAGATATTTGAGCAATTACAGCATATTTTATTGACAATTCTACACTGTGAGTATACATTAATTATAGTAGAGACTATATCATACCAGTGACAATGATACTATTCAGAGCACAGCTGAAATAAAATCTTTATAAGCTAATGTACTAAAGTGGAATAGTTATGAGTAAAACTGGAGATCTGCATTTCTTTGTTCTAAGTTAGTCATCTCTGGTGATGACAGTAAAAAGGACTCCAATTTTTACCAAGACTATTACAAGTTCCTCTGTAAATTGAGGTGTTTTTTTCTACATGGCCTACCCATCAACGGGGCTCTTGTAAATTATTTTGTTTTATAAGCAAGTGAAACTCCAGTGTTACATTAATTGCTTCAGAAGTTATCTGCTGAAGAGAGGAAAGTCCAAGTCTGGATGTGGTGCCTGAAGCCCCAATAATAAGTATGTCCCAAACCTCATCCACTCTGTGTGGAAAGCAGAGATTTGGGGTTTAGCTGACCAGGGCCTCCTTGTTTCTCTGTTACAGTAATGATCTGCCCAGCAGCTGCTAAGGAAACTTTTGAATCTGACGATTTCTATTCCATATGAATCTTTGATAACAAAGGGTCTGATTCAATATCCAGCGAATATAATACAGGTGAGAGGCATCTCAGAAAATCAGAAAAAGCTTTGAATAGCTGACAGGATCAGTTCCTAAAGTTTCGGCAAAGAATTTCCCACTATAAGAATTGCAAATAAGCCACCTCATTTTTATTTTCTTCTCATATATTCTTTTGCCAAAAATAATAACTACCCAAATTGAGTTTATGTGCAGGAGGTCTTCACTGAGGAGTTAGGGCACTGAAGAGGAGAAAAGTGCAGAATCTGGAGAGGAAAAAGCACATGCTCACACACACAAGCACACACGCACCATCTAGTCATACTGCCCGTGGAGGTAGATGAGTGGTCAGCAGGAAAGGCCCCTGAAGACCTGGGGCTGAGGAAGAGGTAGACAAGGAGGAGGAGAGCGGGCTTTTGGAAGTGCAGGGGAGACCTCACTGAGGGGGGCAGCAGTGGCTGGGGTCCCTGGAGCAGGCAGGGGGAACAGGTTGTGCTTGCAGATTCACCCACCCCACAACGGCTCTGCAACAGTGATCTCCATCACGATGATTCCTCACAGATTTGAGATCTGGCTCTTTGATATTAGAATTTACAGACTGTCCTTAGCTCTTGGCCACCAGCCCTGAAATAGATATCACACCATGGTATTACTTTCTTCTCTGCCATGCTCAAAGCAGTCTTTTCCCAGCTCTCAAGGCTACTGCTCCAATGGCCAGTGGCTGACCGCCAGTGAGGTGTTTATAGCTGTGGGTCTCTATGTTCAACCTGTGCCTGTATTTTCAAGTCCTTCACTGTTATCCCATATGTTAATACCAGGAGACACCTGGTACCAAGCTCCAGTTCACACAGCATCTTCTCATAACAAGTTGATAACAAGCCTAACAGGCCAGGAGTAGGGTCTTCCATAGTTAGTACAAGGTAGAGTTAGCACAAGGTCTGTGGCCCATTACTGGCACAGATAATACAGCTTTTACCAGGCCATGGGGCAAGAAATTTACAGCACATTTTTTTTTCTTAAAAAATTAACAAAGATACCAGCTGGGAAATTCGTTCATGCTGGAAAAATACAGAACTCCTGGAGGCTGAATACTCTTTGACTGATGAGTCTTACAACAACACTGGAATCCTGTAATTCAAGATGAGAGAGGCAGTTGTGCTTTCTTTCCATGTGGTTTGTGTCAGTTTTCATACTATTGAGGCACAAAATTATTTGGTCAGCTTGGTTAATTTTTCTTGCCTAAACGTCGGTGAAATCTGATTACATAAAGTTGTGTCATTGCATGCCTTTATCAAGCTAAATGCCAGCCTAGTGACATGGGAAGATGGACTGTAAAAGGCCAGCATTCCCCAGTAGTGCCATTTTCTTCTATAATGACTGTTATCAGAAATAGGGAGGTGCAGTTGTTCAGAAGAGAAAACATAAATCCATTATCATGGCATTCACTATAAATAAAAACAGCTTTCTTTTTCTGCTACCACTTCTTCCCTCACCAGACACACAGCAGAGATGGTTGAATAAACTTGCTGGAAATCAGGCACGTTGATCTGTCTTAGTCAACAAAATGCTGGTCAGTACCATGTACCCACCTCTGCAATACTGAAAGAACAGTGCCCAAAACCACGTCTTGCACATAGATGAGCTGTCCAGAAAACTCCTTTTTTGTGACTTCAGATTATTGTTATTCAGAGCTCGAGCCATGGACAAGCAGACAATTCCTTCCTCCCAACAGTGAGGCTCCACCTGAGTTTGCGCTACTGGAGCAGGAGAGGTGACTCATAGAACCATAGAATCATAGACCAGCCCAGGTTGGAAGGGACCTTGAAAGATCATCTGGTCCAACCTTTCCTAAGAAGGGGAGCCTCGATGAGATTATCTAGCACCCTGTCCAGTTGTGTCTTGAAAACCTCCAGCGATAGGGACTCTACCACATCCCTGGGGAAGTTATTACAATGAATGATTTTTATCACTGTAAAAAATTTCTTTCTTACGTTGAGATAAAACATCTCCCAGCATAAATTGTACCTGTTGCCCCTTGTCTTCTCCACGTGGCTCCTTGTGAAGAGAGAGCCTCCATCCTCTTTATAGCTGCCCTTTAAGTACTGGAATACTGTGATGAGACCCCCCCGAGCCTTCTCTTCTCCAGGGTGCAAAGACCTAACTCCTTCAGTCTTTCCTCTTCAGGTTTTCCAGCCCTTTGATCATCTTTGTGGCCCTCCTTTGGACCCCTTCCTTGCCCACACCTTTCTCGAATTGTGGGCACCAAAACTGGACACAGTACTCCAGGTGCGGCCTGATAAGCAGTGAGTAGAGTGGGATGATAACGTCTCTATCTCTGCTAATAATGCCCCTGCAGATGCAGCCCAGAACCTGATTTGCCTTTGCTGCTGCACTGGCACACTGCTAACTCGTATTCAGCTTCTTGCTGTCCACCAGGACCCCCAGGCCACTTTCAGCAAAGCTGCTCCCCAGCCACACAGATCGTAGCCTGTATTGGGCTCTTTGGTTATTCCATCCCACATGCAGGACTTTGCACTTGCCTTTGTTAAACTTCATACTGTTCTTGCTTGCCCACTCTTCCAGCCTGTCCAGGTATCTCTGTAAGACGGCTCTCCCTTCTGATGTGTTCACCTCATCACCCAGTTTGGTGTCATCATCAAACTTGGTGAGGGGACTTTTGATCTCATCATTCAGGTCATTTACAAAGACGTTCAACAGCTTAGGGCCAAGTACCGATCCCTGGGGCACCCCACTTGTGACAGGCTGCCAGCCTTAGTGAAAACCATTGATTACCACCCTCTGAGTGCAACCTGTTAGCTAATTTTCTATCCATCTTGCAGATCACCCATCCAATCTGCATCTTGTTAGTTTGTCCAGGAGAATGCTTTTGGAAACAGCATTGAACACTTTGTTGAAGTCCAGGTAAACAACATCCACTGCTCTCCCCATGTCAACAGATGTTATTTTGTTGTGGAAGGTGACCAGGTCAGTCTGCATGATGTGCCCTTGACAAATCTGAATTGATTATACTTTAGCTAATCACTCCAAGTTACTCTTTTGCACCAACATGCACAGAAACCTCAGGTAACAACCACCCCTATCTTCCATGCCAATTGGAACATAACCTAGAACAGCATTTTCTGCTGGTCATCTTTGACTTCCTAATTTCCTAATAAAATGCTAAGAGAATCAGATTCTTTTTTTTCTTTTCTTCTTTTTTTCCTGATATAAAAACAAAACCAGTCATTACAAGAGAACAACTTCAGATTTGCAAGTGTGCTTTTTCCTCACTACATGTTTCCAATTTGGAGAGGTGGCCTCTTTCTTTGACTGCCTTTAATGCAAGGCCCTTAGCGTTGTACTGTCCAATAACAATTGCAAAAAGCTTCCACTAAAGAAACCAAAACCCAATTATCCACTCTATGAATCAACAGCAAAAATAATGCAGAAATCCTTTAATCAACAGATCTCCAGACAGAAAAGGTTTCCTAGACAACCTTACAATGATGTTGGTAGTTATAGTGGCAACATTCCTAAAGATCATCTTGGAATAATCAAATGTCGGCAAGGCGGCAAGAACAACACCTAACATAATTTCCCTAAATCCCTCCTCAGCTATAGGTCTTGTGCAGATGATTTCCAGATGAGCATATGTAACTGGACCCACCCCAGGTTACATGGTGGACAAAAAGAATATTAAATATAAATAAATAACAATAAACATATATAAAGGTTAAGCTATTGTAACTTGCAATCAAATAACAGAAAAACAAATCCACAAACAAGAAAATGGATTGACAATAAAGACTTCTAGTCAGTGGCTAATTAACACCACTAAATTGCAGACCATACTCAGTGCAAATGAGAATTCATGGAGATGGGAGGAATATTATGCAATAAATGTTTATATTAATGTAACTTTGTATACACATATGCAATTGTGTCTAACACTCAGCCACTTTTTGGGCAGGCCACAAAAGTTTTCTTCTACCCTGCATTGATGAAATGTGACAAATAGACCTAGAGTAAAGTTTTCTTGTAGCTGCACATTTTTCCAGAGATCTGTATGAATACTTATGCTATGGTTATTGCTGTTAAAAGCCTTCCTCTTACATAAGAGTTCCTTGAAAGTGAATAAAACTAAGGATTCAGTGAGACTTTTTTTTGTTTAATTAGAAAAAAAATCTATGCTGTTTTTTTTGTAGTATTTATCCAGTGCTACTCATGCAGAGTTCTGCAATTCAGTGTGTCTTTTTTAAAGTTTTTCTTTAAGTTCCTTTTTTCAAAAATAAAACATTACTATATTGGCAAAAGTGGTCTTTTAAAAATCAAGACAGATGCAGTTACACATTATTAATTGTTTATAAACAGTTACTGTACAAATCAAGAAATATCTAGATGGGTGTTAATCAGTGACCTGCCTCACCTGTGCTACATAATGAATACATGAATGCCAGTACTGAGTATGCTTTCTACCAATTTGCCTAATACAGCTTATTTTATATTTTTCTTTCCATTTTTCACAAATTATATTACAGGTGAATCTGGCAGAAGACTAACAGTGCTGATAGGAGCTGAACACATCTTTGTTTGTCTTCCCTCTTGCCTTATGATGCATCTTGGACCTCTGTTCACATCCAACAGTCCAAGGTGGCCAGTGGTGCAGTGGTTTTTGGTTACCTAGTTTATACGTTTTATTCTTAAATGCATGCACCTTATAGTAGAGCCTTAATCATTACAAAACAGATTTGTAAATATAACATAGGGTAACTCTTGATTTTATGTAGGGTGTATGGCTACTATCCAGAGCTTAGCTGGTGATGACACTATGTACACAGCTGTAATGACTGCTGGTTTTAGACCCCCCCCACACATACCCAATCCCACTAACTACCTGACAAATGATTTCCAGTTGGGCCAAGCATTGCCCACCTCTCTCATAAGCCAGAAATTTAACAAAGCTCTCACATAAAATAGCAAACTGTTATATCTCCCGCGTTGCCCATATTTACTTGCATGCAAGGGCGTTCGGCAGAAAAGAGTACAAACCCAATATGCTGTGCAGAAGTTCTCTGTCCTGTGTTTGACACTTATACAGAGTCAAAACAACAAGCTGGAGAACATCTCAAGCGTTCCCATCTCCTCAGCTGTAAATGATAGGCAGTATTTATGCATGTGAATAATTTTCATGAAAACCTACTGAAATCACCCACTAAAGAAATGTGATAGGTGTTTTAAAAGTCTCTTTCTCTGGGACACCCCAGTTTCTAATATCTCTGTTAACCAGTAGCAAATGATATTATACTGAATGGTTCGTTCATATTTCTTATTCTTTCACAGTGTATCAATATCTATCAGCAATGTGAACCAAGTGAAATGGAATAGCTGTATCCCGACGACTTGCCCATGGTGTTCTGATTGAAATGCTTAGAAAGTTTTCTCAAAGGAATTTCATCGTAGTCTTTGTTTTCCTGGCATTTTGCCCACTGAACCATTGGGTACTGCAAAAAATTCAAATCAAAGCTAAAAGCTGGCATTGTGACTGAAAAGTTTTAGATTAAATGAACGATGCTGTTAAGCTGTTTATAATACATAAATGGTGGTTTATTTCTCTGTAGAGGGCCATAGAGAATAAACCAGAATTCCCCTTTTATTGACGTCAGTGAACACAGTTCACATCAGGGCTGGCTAAGGCATGAAATTTCCTTGTGATAAAATTACATTGACAGCAATGTAATAAAATTCTGTTTTCCAAGAACAGATAAAACAGATAAGAGTTAAATTAGAAAATCATAAATACTTTCCTTTTTATGTTATTTATGCTCTTTATTAACAGCAACTAAAATGATAGAGGATAAGAGTAATTCAATGAAGAAAAAAATGTGTTCTACTTTCCTATGACATCTGTAAAACTCATCAGCTGTTAAAGCTTTCTATTCTCTACAGAACCATCTACTATCTATAGCCACACAAATATGAAGCAATTAGGAAGAAATGAAATCAATTATAGTTTTGTGAAATACAGCTCTGTACTTTGCATTTGCTACTCATCAAACCATTTGAAAGCTTTTTTCCTCCTTAAAAATAAGCACATTTTCCATCACTGAATTATAAATAATATGTAAGGAATTTCTTTTGATTCACCTGTTTCCTAATCAAATAGATGTCATACAAAAAGGAGGTATTCTATGTTTTTATTTTCTACATTAATTTCCTCTTTCCATTTTGATTTTCAAATTTTGGTGCTTCTTGAAAACTCTAGTCTGAAGAAAAGATGAAAAGACTGGAACTTCAGCAAGAGAACAAATGGGAATGAACAAAACAAAAGTCTATAAAGTAGTGAATGAATGATACAGAGGAGATACTGAGTATTTTTATTGTCTCTGTCTTATAGCACAAGAAAAAGGGGACATTCAGGGATACTGAAAGGCTGCAAATTCAAAACTGAGACAGGGAAATATTTTTCTACACTATGCACAAAAGATGTTGCTAAGCCCAAGACTATAGCAAAAATTAAAGTGAGACTGGCTTCTATATGGGTGATAAAACTACCCATAGTTATAATAGTGAGTATGTTTTTTAAAAAAAATCCGGAAGAGATACAAAATTGAATATAATAATTTCAAAAAAGCTCTGTATTTTAGACATTGTACCCAAGACAAATTCCTTTCAATTTCCTCAGAGGCATCTAGGACTGCTGCCAGGCAGAAAGTTACACTAGATGAACTATAAGTCTTGCCCAAAACATTCTTGCAAATGTGTCTACAAAACAGGAAATCAATTTCCGTAACATTCTGTTCACCAGCAATTATCTTAGTTGTAGCTACAAATTAGAAACTCCATGTAAGATATCATACAGCTTCTTATTCTGAATGTAGATGAACATGCAAAAAGATTTTATTCCATTACTGTTCTTGAGTGCTGAATACAAATCATTCATACACATATGCTTTTTTTAGGGAACAACATCCCACACCCCTCTCTTGCTCACTGAGAAGGAAGACTTCACAATCCTCACTCTAAAAGCACAAATCTCAGTCATTCACTCTAAGAGGTCAAGTGGAAAGAGAGGTTGATTAACAACTTCATGTAGTCCAAGCTGTTGAAGGATATCAGGGTAAAAACTTTTCTGACTAAACCAGGCCTACAA
>VYZW01027324.1:1298-13661 GCA_013401315.1 Balaeniceps rex
TCATGGTTGAAACCTAATTTTGTGCAGAAAGAGACTGTGAGTCACTGTGGCCTTTATGTGTGCAGGTATAAGCCCAGGAGTAATATCATCTCCGTAAATGCTTTGCTGATCTTGGGTGACAGTTTGCATAGTGTGCCGTCATTGCTCCCAGATGATCAGTCTGGGTTGTGTTTTGTTCTGTTGTTCATTCTGAATGTTAAGATTTCTCCTCACACTGGTAGATTAAAGGCTTTATTGTGTTGTCACTTATTGCCTTCATCATATATATTTTTTTTTTCTTCTTGAAAGACTCCCAACAAAATTTCCAAGGTTCCCACACATTGCTGATGCAAATTGTTCAAAGTGTTTCTGTCAGACTGCTGTGTTATTCAGCAGTCCTGTNAGAACCTCCTGTAATTGACAGATGCAGATCTCCACCACCCATGCAAGCAGTCGATAATGAGTACCCAGCGACATGGGAAGAACCACAATTTTCAGACAATTCAGGTGAGATAGTGCACCCCAAAACATCAAAACATGCAGGCAACAGTGGAAGGCTAGAGAGCTCCACCCTGTTTATCCTCAATCCCTTGGAGTTTAGGATTTTTTGAGGGTTTTTTTACTTATTTGTTTTTAAGAACATGTAATTTGGAAGGAATTTGTCAAGGTTGGTGTGAGCAACCCTCTTTTACTTACTGATACTTCAGGTTGTCCTTTAACTCTTCTAGGTGCTCCACTGACTGTCACTAGGAGTCATGCACCTGGAGATCTCTTTCCCAAAGGAGACACAACAGTTCAATACACAGCCGTGGATCCCTCTGGCAATAATAGGACATGTGAGATCCACATTGTCGTCAAAGGTTTGTTGTCTTAATCTTCTGTTCACGAGTGTATGACATTGTTTTAACACTATCATACAGGATGCAATGCAACTCCACTTTTTCATTTAGTTATTCCCAGTTTACATTGGAGCAACTTGAAGGCAGTCAGGATATTTGTTAGTACCAACAAATAAATTGTCTAAGACTGAAGCAGCACAGCAGTGAATTTGGTCCTATAAATTCAAATTAGGTGTAAAAGCACTGAAATTATGATTCATTAAGCAGTAAAACTTACGGTAATGGATCCATTTTATTCTCAGTGACAGATACCATGTGAAATTAATTAGTAGGTGTTACTGAAGTCTTACTTCAAATCTGTAGTTAAAAAGGAAAACTTAATGGAAATATTTCTGTAATCACATACAAATATTGTAGCAGATACTAGAACACTCTTTAGATTTTAGAAGCTGTCTGTACCTATAGATACACTGGTGCATTTGTGTTTATTGCATAGACACGTTTTCCCCACAGTTCACTTTCTTCTTTAAAGGCCAAACAATAATTTGGTAGATAAAGTAAGGATGAAAATTCTACTTCGTCTAGGCTCTCTAGTGCTTATGTCTCAGTTGGACATCTGTATAAAAAAATCTGTTAGTGAAGAGAGAATTTAAAATCTTGCAGATTGGAATTTTGGTTATAGCTTTTAGAAAAGGTAAGTTGCAAATGGATGTGCTAATTTCTGATTTGCTGTAAATCTTGGCAAGAACAAGCCAGTGCTTAGAATTGGCATTATTTCGAGTTCTACACCACCTCAGACGTTTTGTGGTTCAGTGTTTGTGCAATAATGTTTTCAGTTGTTCACAATCTCTTTCACAATTGGCCTGTAAAATAAATCATAACTGAGGGTTTACAGTCAGTCCCTTCTCAGATGATTCTGACAAGTCCATGTGTTGTTGCAATAGTGCCGAATGGATAATGTTTGGTTTCAGAATTCAAGATGTAATATAGTTTACTACAATTCATTGTATGAAAGTTCATGTAAAAATTTAGATTAATGTTTTGTATTATTTTAGTAAGTACATGCTTGAGCATGCACCTTTTGCAGAAGAAGTACAAAAGTGTTTGGGTCTTGCATTTCTGAGTTTTTTTATTTTCTCGTATGTATCACAAATTTTTTTGAAGTCCTCACCTTTCTGGATTTCAAATTCCAGTGGCAGAGTTTGAGAATAATTTAGCAGTAGCCTGATCCTGCCTTTATGGAATTAACAAATAATACTTCCACGGACTTCAACAGAGGCAAGATCAGGTTGATACTAGGTACTTTTGGAAATCCTATCAGTGCTGTTTTCCTGTGTGCTTACGTACTTCACCACATTCTTCAATATACAAATCTTTGTATTTTTCATAGGTTCTCCCTGTGAAATCTCCTTTGAGCCTGTGAATGGTGATTTTACATGCACATCACATGAAGCAGGAGTTAATTGCACATTGCAGTGTGCAGAGGGTTATAGCTTTTCAGAAGGATCAAGTGAAAACTACTATTGTGCATATGAGGATGGTGTCTGGAAGCCGCCTTATTCTCCAGAGTGGCCTGGCTGCTCTTGTAAGTCTTACTATCACTAAAATGAATCTGCAACTCATCAAACACTATGTTTAATGAGGAGGTAAATGAAAATATTTTAGAAATTATGACTTCTGTTTAATGATAACAAATCTCTGTCCTCTGCCTCCAAATTGTTACGAATATTGTGAAAGAATGCCTGGAAGTCCCTAAATGTGTTATTTCAGAAGCTGTCTAAAACACAAAAACAGCAGTGAATTTGAATCCTGGAAATCACAAAATAGCAAGGATGGCAAAGTACACAAGGTCTGTCATTATTTTGAATTGGTATTTGAAACAAACACTAACAGTGTCTTTTCAATAGGAATTTGAATGGTATTTGCAACTTACTGATCCAAATGCACAGTTTCATACATGCTCTATTTACATATCTAATTATCACCAAATCAGAAGCGTTTATGTATTTTCTTTGAGATGGGCACATGCAAAACTTCAGCTGTGGAATTTCCCAGCTTTGGTGACATTTTAATAATGAATTTGTTAGAGCTACATATGAAACCAGTCTTGGCACCATGTTGCCTCCACTTCCATCAGACTGGATTTCTTGGTTTCAGCAAATGAAAGTAGCGTTTCAGCGATAAGCAAATGAGAATTATGTTTCAGAGCTATCTATCTATTCAAAATTTGTAACTTGGACACTTAGGATGATTTTGCAAACTCTGATTTGCTTAAATTATGGATGAGAATTTGTCATATTTAGCCTAGCAGCATTAGTAATAGGACTTTTAATATTTATTGCTTCTCTCTCAGTAAAAAGTAAGTACAGAGTTTAGTTGACAGCTCACAGGTTTCTTCCATTAAGAAAATGCTGAAATAGATAAATAACAGACCTTTTTTTAATGTCTGTTAGCTTTCCCAGTAAAATTGATGCCTGCCAGAGGGTCTATCATGGTTTAACCCCAGACGGCAACTAAGCACCACACAGCCACTTGCTCACTCCCCCGTAGTGGGATGGGGGAGAGAATCAGAAGGGTAAAAGTGAGAAAACTCATGTGTTGAGATAAAGACAGTTTTAATAGGTAAAGCAAAAGCCGCGCATGGAAGCAAAGCAAAAGAAGGAATTAATTCAGTACTTCCCATGGGCAGGCAGGTGTTCAGCCATCTCCAGGAAAGCAGGGCTCCACCACGTGTAACGGTTACTTGGGAAGACAAACGCCATCACGCCAAACGTCCCCCCTTCCTTCATCTTCCCCCAGCTTTTTGTTGCTGAGCATGACATCATATGGTATGGGGTATCCCTTGGGTCATTTGGGGTCAGCTGTCCCGGCTGTGTCCCCTCCCAACTTCTTGTGCACCCCCAGCCTGCTCACTGCTGGGGTAGTGTGAGGAGCAGAAAAGGCCTTGGCTCTGTGTAAGCACTGCTCAGCAGTAATGAAAACATCTCTATATTATCAACGCTATTTTCAGCACAAATCCAAAACATGGCCTTATACCAGCTACTATGAAGAAAATTAACTTTACCCCAGCCAAAACCAGCACAGGGTCGTATTCAAGCTGACTTACAAGCGATCCATTTGTGTGTATACAACACTGGGAATTTAGGCTGGTGATTTAAAGACAATGCTTCTTAGCTCAGTGTATTCCAATTTTAGCCTGAATGGTCTTGCTTTTAGCTCTGAAACTCTTGCACTGACCAGTAAAAATTTATTTCTCTAACATTTTTCAGTAAATCGTTTTGCAAACCATGGGTTCAAATCCTTTGAGATGCTCTACAAAGCAACACGATGTGATGACAGCAATCTTCTAAATAGCTTTACTGATGCATTCCAAAGTGCGCTTGGTAAAATGGTAGGTTAGTAAATACTCCTTCCTTTTACATACTTTTAAAAAAATGTACCTTGTTGTTACTTTTCCCAGCTAACTAATTTCATACAAGGAAAATACAACAGAAACACGTGAACTAAATTTATGGTTTTTCAGAAGATGACAAGTCTGCTTTAAAAATAACGATGATTTGCTGGAATTTTAATGTAATTCAGGGCATTGTAATATAATTCAGTTCAGTCTTCAATGTGGAGTTATATAGGACAGAGTTTATGGAAGTGTCCAAATAGCTTAGGGACCTGGGACTCATAGATTTTCAGTACGCTTCCAAAGAGAACCTGTGCAGTTTGAAAACCCCAGTCGATTGTCCCCTAACCTCAGTGTTGGTTTTGAAAGTTGGATGTGATTATGAAATATTTCTATTTTATATAGAATATGTATAACACATATCCATATAATATAAATGAACGTACATGTATACAAATAGATAAATTCCGCATTTGGTGCCTAAGTCCAGGCACTGAAATCCAGTAGTAGTGATTTAAATAATTTGCTCGGGTTTCTTGAGTTTCTGAGTTCTCACTCTTATCATTAAGAACTGCATGGCACTGAATTTGAAGGAGTAGCATGTTCCTTCTCTACCATGTCTCTTGCTTTCCACTCCAGTATCATAATCTCCCCTCTTAATCCGTGAGTCTGTCCTCAGCTGCAAAGCAGAAGCAGCAGGACTTTGAGTTGTGGTCCATATGCTAAGAGCTTTTCTACTAACTAAAAAGCGTTATTAGCACAGCTAAGGGACAAACTGCTGCAACCTTGGAATATATGTCAGTAGCCCTTGTCAAATGGCTGAAAACATCCGTAACACTTCAGGCAATCTCTGACACTTGGACCTAAATATCTATTACTCTCTTGCCTTGCTTCAGGTTTGTTCTCTTCCAGTAGAGAAATCTTGGCTGGTTTTATTTCTGTTCCTTTGCTCTAAAACCCAGCCACCACCAGGTTCCAGTGCTTAAGCTGTTACTATCAGCAAGCAAAAGATAATAAAGAAAAAATGCTTAGTGACCTGCCCAAGCAATTACATCAAAATGCAACAATCTGGCAAAATAGTCAAAAAGGCCTTTTGAATATGTCTATTCCTATTCCCAAGAATTTGAAATTCTAGCAGAGGTCTGAAAAGGGGGAAGGAATCAGCAGGAGCCATCTTTTCGATGAAAACTGATATGGAAGAGGCAAAGCAATTCCATAACACGACATAGAGCCCAACTTGCTTGAAACCTTCCTGGAAAAAGCAAGAAATACAGATTTGATCAAAAATCATGTATTCATCTATTCTTATCTAGTCTCCACTGCTTTTGTGGAGAGAAGAAATCAACAATACCAGAAAGGTTTCTGTCAAGTTTTCTGTTCTGTGGTTTCTGTTCTTCTCAGATGATTTTCCCTGTCCTCTGAAGCCTCTTGGTGGAATGCATGAGTCCCTTTCCATGGGTAGAGAGAGGTGGATATGAAGAAATAAGGTTTGAAAGCTAGAAACAAGATGACAGCATTGTTGTAAACCTGACAGAATTACAAGTTACAAAGGTGGAAAACCCACAGATGTTTTCAAACATGCTCACGCTCTCCTGTCATCTTCAGCAGGGAGAAACAAACCTGAACTTACTTCTGTATTTTGGGATTTCACATGGCAGAGTGGTTAACTGAGTGGACATATTCTCTTATAAAAAAGACCTTCTATAACAAAGAGCTTGTATGCCTACAAGTTGCCCTCTTATTTCCCAGCTGTCTCAATAGCACATACTTCTTTCAGCAGACCTTGCCAGGGTTATGAGAGACATGAAAGGGGCAATCTAGTGTCACGGGGAGGACCAGTGCTTTACATTGTAACTAGAAGTTTTTATAAGTCAGAGGAGAGGGCTATGTCGTTTTATTTTTTAATGTTATTCTTCTTTATGTTGGAAGGTCCCATCATTCTGCAACGATGTTGGTGATATTGACTGCAGATTGGAAGATCAGACACAGAAGCATTGCTTGGAATATAATTACGATTACGAAAATGGCTTTGCCATTGGTAATTATTGATTGCATAGATTCTTAGCCATCCAGGTCTAACACAGCGTAATTCCTTTTGTTCTGACATATGCAATGTGTTGTGTGAGATATTTTTTTAAAATAAGTATAGAGCTCTTAAGATAGTATGCTGTTATATAATGGGGTTTATAACAATATTATGGAACTGTTTGCTGTCTGGTTTTGATACTGCTTCCTATATAGTGTAGAGGAAAAGTTTACTGAGATGCCTTGTGATGGGGAGGGGAAAAAAAGCACACACACACACACACAGAGTCCTACAAACCTGCTTGGTTAGCCTGGAAGAAAGCAACTTTTTAAAAATGTACCGTTTCAAACCAAAATACTGAAAAAGTACAATAGATGGTTCTGGAGATTGTTAAGAAAATGAGGAGCATCCTTGATGCTGGTTCAGATCAGCGCAGAACCCTCACTGTGTAAAGCTATACAAGCTTAAGTTTGCCCATTTAGTGTGAAATGACTTCCTGTATGCAAGGGCACATCTTTGCAGGATGACTGTAGCTATATCAGAGTGAAAGCTGTGACAGTCCCAGTGATTGTTCCCACTTTTCTTTATGCCAAGTAAGTTGTCATTTTCAGTCCATTTTTGAACAGGTTAATGTCCATGTTGTACTGCTGTTGTCCTTGGCATTTCTGAGTCCCAGGGTGGTGCTCAGAGCAGAAAGGCTAAAAACAGGTAACTTTCATTACCTATCTTAGCAAGAGACATTTTGGCAGATCAACGTCAGAATAGGTACTCTGTCATAGGACTGTGGCTCTTTTACAGATTTATAGTGGAGTTCCTTGGTAGAGCTTCTTGTTTATTCTTGCCTTTTAGAGATGCTTCACTGAGTTTGAGAGCACATTTGTTTGTAATCAGGGCTGGGTGTTCAGTTTGCAGTTGTCATCAGGGTAAGGATGAATACTGGTGACAGCTGGAGCTAACTTGTAAAGGCACTTGGAGGAAACAGTGTTGAAGACATGGGATGTAGGGTCCTATTCTCTTCTGGTTCTGTCAACCTCTTATCAGAATAACCTTGTTGCTATTTTTCTGGAGTTTCTCATGATTTTACATTGGGGAGGCAGGGGAGGATAACTCTCCTCAGGTCACAAGAGACAGCAGTTTAGAAAATTAGTTGTGGAATACTCACATGGTATTAACCACAAAGCTGGGCAGGTTAATTTGTTCTAGTTTCCACTGTAAATTAAGCATAATCTACATGACTGCTAACAGGTAGTTGGCAGAATTTTCTTATACGTCCATGTTTTTAAAAAAAGAGCTAGATCAGTGAAATAGACCGTGCACCTCTAAATTTAGTCATTATGAAAAGATTGATTATGGTTGAAAGCATGTTATAGGTGAAGGTCGTTATACAGGGGGGGAATTTGACTCACTATGTGTAACAGGAAATGCCTGTCTGGGGGGGAATAAACACATAAGGTAATGCTACCAGCCCTTTCTGCGAGGGCAGATGATAGTAGAACTATTCAAGAGTTGCGAGAAGAAGATGCAATGCAGATATGTGGCATAGGCCGTGCAGTCTGTAGTTTAGCAGGAAGAGGAAGAGAGAGCAATATGGAATTGTTTAAGAAGATGTTGCCAGCAGGTGAGGATCCATGCAAGAGAGGGGAAGAGAAAGAATTACAACAAAATTGTAACTTTTATAGCAGTATTTCTTTAAAGATAACTGCACAAGATTCAGGATCTCTAGGATACCAGTTAGGAGTGAGACTCGTTTTTCCTTTCTTTAGTCAAAACGCTGATACAGTAGGCACTTGTGCAGAGGCAAAGCCAGCACACATCATCTGGAGCTTCAAACAGGCACTGTTCTATTGGGGATGGATTTTAAAAATAAGTACAGGCACTTATTTTCCACATGATGTTGCTTCTCTTTTTGTTCTTCTTAATGCCTTACAGGACCTGCTGGCTGGGGAGCAGCAAACCACCTGGATTATTCCTATGATGATTTTGTTGATGCAGCACAAGAAGACGACTTATCCAAGCATCTCTCTGCCTCTGTAAAGGCAGCACCTGCTCGAGTCAAAAGGCATAAGCTGAATGTTCCAATGACCGACCACAAAATCAAGTTAATATTTAACATCACGGGTGAGAGAAGTCAAAATATCATCCTTGTCCTAATCCTTATTTTTAAAAAACATGTTTCTAATACATTCAGTAAAACTTAACCTTCAGTGCATAAAGCCTGCTGGAGATGCAGATGACAGTTTTCTGGAGACATTCATGGCCCCCATTTCATCACAGACTTTCTGCGTGGGGAGAACATCACAGCCTCATGTTCATGGAGAGCATTTTGCACATGGCCTGCTTTCCACTTTCCACTGGCGAGCTTGAGTGTTGCACTCTTGATATACTCCAGAGCACATTGGAAGTGCTGACTGTAAAATCTGTGTGCTTTCTGTGTTTTCTGTTTATATCCCAGCTAGCGTGCCACTGCCTGATGAAAGGAATGATACATTGGAACTGGAAAACCAGCGACGGCTCCTTAAAACTCTGGAGACGATCACGAACAGGCTGAATAGGACTCTCAATAAGGAACCTATGTATTCTTTTCAGTTTGCATCCGAACTCATTGTAGCTGACAGCAACTCACTGGAGACCGAGAAGGCCTTTCTTTTCTGCAGACCTGGTTCTGTGCTGAGGGGGAGAATGTGTGGTAAGCCAGATGACTTGCTCCTTACATGTATTTAGAATCCTTTTGAAAAGCAAGGTTTTAGAAGATGTTTGCGGAGGGTTATGGTTTGACACAGTCCAGTGCTTGTGGTCTCCCAGAACAATAAACTGCAAAAATGCTTTGCGCAGTTTGACTGCCAGAGGATGTTTATATTCCTAACCAAGGCCTGTGGAAAAACCTTTTTGTACCCAGGATTCCACTCCCATAGGGAAATCAGGCATATCCACACTTGGTGATACAGAGGAAAACAGTGCTTGGTATGCAGTCTTGTAACTCCGTTAGTCTTGTGAGTGATATGTAGCTAAGATAGGGAATTGGATTGCATTTCCTGTGCATAGTGAGATCTTTGCAGTGTTCCAGAGAGATACCCCATTTGCTGAGGAACAGAGTCACGTTTCACATAAACAGGGTTTGACTAAATGGGAACTCCAGAGGCAAGACAAGTATGTATGATTGTACATTCTGAGGGGAATCTTATCTTTCCAATGTTACAGTTAACTGCCCTTTGGGTACCTATTACTCCCTGGAGCATCATACCTGTGAAAGCTGTTGGACTGGATCCTACCAAGATGAGGAAGGGCAGCTGGAATGCAAAAGTTGTCCGTCTGGTAGCTATACTGAGTATCTACACTCTAGGAGCATCTCTGAATGCAAAGGTGAGAACTTGGTCTTCTTCAGACAGCCACTTCTGAACGCCTGGTGGCATCTTTTTGGTCCCCATTTGTGGGAGTATTGGAATGAGGTTAGCCTGTGAAATGATGAGCAGTCCTAACTGCCCCTCGATGCATATGTAAAGAGAAAAATCCAGGTTTTCACCACTGCTGTGGCATGCAGGATGACTGGGCAGATGTTTAAGAAGAGCTGGCTTTGTTTCATTTCTGTCTTCATTCTGTGAGATTGTGAGCCCATTTTGCAGGGACTAATACACTTAAAATAGTGCCATTCTTGTCCTTGCCAGCCCCTCTCCATCCTACTGTGATCAAAGATGAAACGTCTGCATCCTACACTATAGTGCTCTGGCGTTGAGCACCTCAGCATCGCTATCTCTTTATGATTTGTTCTGAAAAAGAAGTTGCTAGTTTCATTTTCTGTTTATTGTCTTATCATTAATTTTGTTGATTAAAAGTGAGTAACTGAGTTGGAGTAAATCATCTGTGAAGCTGATTGGAAGAGAATTAACTGGTTAATAATTCACAAATGCACTATCAGTAACTTACCACAATTCCTTTTTTTTTTTGCTCTTTGTACCCATGAAGTCCTTCAGAGTAGAGTAAACTCTAGAAATAAAAGTCCCTGTGACATGTATTGTGATTTCAGCGTTATTTTCAGAGGTTAGGAGCGATGTTTCCTGTTGGACATTGCTTAATCTTTATGAATTCTGCCTTACAGCTCAGTGCAAGCAGGGAACGTATTCACCTAATGGTCTTGAGACCTGTGAAACATGTCCACTTGGCACATATCAGCCAGCATTTGGATCCAGGAATTGCATCTCTTGCCCAGAAAATACATCAACAGTAAAAAGAGGCGCAGTGGATGTCTCAGCTTGTGGAGGTTTGTAACAAAAGGGGTTATGAAGTTTTTAAAATTAAATTCTAAAAATTTCTAAATGCTGTTTAAACATCAGCTAATGTAACCCAATTCATCTGCCCGAGATTGAATTCTGCTTCTGGTTAAGTGTGGACCAAGCAGCATTTCCCAGCAAAATGACAGGTCATTTCTGGATACCCTGGTTATTTCAAATGCCCTCCTTCTGATTTCCAAGATGAATTCTTATCTAAACATAAATAAAATGAGATATGTGGTGGGTACCTACATGAAAATAAAAACTTTTTTCTTGCAGAAGAGAAAGGGAATGACAGGATGTTTGTCACTATTATCTCCGGAACAGCTTCCACATCTTCTGTACAAAAATACTGAATTTTAGCACAGTTTGTTCCAGAACTTTTTTCAAGAAATTGTCCTCAACTGTCTTTGGGAAGCTTTCCCAGGGGAAGTAGTCTGCAGGGATTAGTGGTATAAAAAAGACTTGTCTTTTGTCCTTACTCTTTCTTGAAGAAAAAAAAAACGACAAAAATACTGAGTTGTGAGAGATAAAAGGAAAAGGAAGTTGCATTTGAAAGCTGTCCCCAGAGCAGCAAAAGGAATAGATAGAAATACTTCCCAGATATTTCCGTAGTCCTTTGAGAACCACATGTCACCTAACAGCACAATTTAAATAAGCATATCTTAGAGTTGTGAATTCCTGGCAGGTTTTACCCTATGCCTTTAAGTCTGAGGAGGGCCTGTGAGGGGAGGAGAGAAAATGACCAGAAAGATGTGGGGGGAGGTAGGGTGGGGATGTAAGTGGTCACTCAAAAAAATGTCCTTTTGTTCTTGCAGTACCATGTCTTGCAGGCGAGTTCTCTCGTACAGGTTTGACACCTTGCTACCCTTGTCCCAGAGACTACTATCAACCAGACCCGGGAAAGTCCTACTGCTTGTCTTGTCCCTTTTATGGAACAACAACTGTCATTGGTGCGAGATCCATCACAGATTGTTCAAGTAAGCCAAATTATCTCTGCTGGAGAAAGCGAATAGAGGGAACATCTAAAGGATGGCCGGTCTTAACAGAAAGCATCCCACTTACTCTCCTAACAAATGTAGACCTTCCCTCTTCAACCAGTGAAGTTCACAGCTGGTTTTGCCTACTGGTGCTACCTTTGTGTTAGGTAGGAGTGACTGTGTGATACATACCAAGGCTCAATAACAGTGTACATATACAGAGTGTGTGTATACACACAAACACACACACACACTGCACATATATACTATATATACACACTATAGAGAGAGTTATATATATATACACACAAATATATATACAAATATGTATAAGCATGTGTGTGTATAAATACACATAAAATATGGTTTATATGTACACACACGTATATGTGTTTTAGAAATTTATGTGCTTACAAACACATATGTCGTGGTTTAACCCCAGTTGGCAACTAAGCACCACGCAGCCGCTCACTCACCCTTCCCCCCCAGTGGGATGGGGGAGAGAATCGGAAGGGTAAAAGTAAGAAAACTCATGGGTTGAGATAAGAACAGTTTAATAATTGAAATAAAGTAGTAGTAGTAATAGTAATAGTAGTAGTAATAATAATAATAATAGTAATAATAATAAATGGTGAAAAGGAAAACAACAAGAAGAGGAACAAAATGCAGGAAAAACAAGTGATGGAACTGCTCACCACCTGCCAACCGACACCCAGCCCATCCCCAAGCAGCCAACTCCCCCCAGTTTATATACTGAGCATGACGTCATATAGTATGGGATACCCCTTTAGCCAGTTTGGGTCAGCTGTCCTGGCTGTGCCCCTCCCAGCTTCTTGTGCACCTGGCAGAGCATGAGAAGCTGAAAAGTCCTTGACTAGGG
>VYZW01027325.1:176-11297 GCA_013401315.1 Balaeniceps rex
AAGAAAACTCGTGGGTTGGGATAAGAACAGTTTAATAATTGAAATAAAATAATAACAATAGTAGTAGTAGTAGTAATAATAATAATTGCAATGAAAAGGAGAACAAGAGAGACAAACAAAACCCAGGGAAAAGAAAACAAGTGATGCAACCACTAACCACCTGCCAACCGACGCTCAGCCAGTCCCCGAGCAGCGACCGCTGCTCCCCAGCTAACTCCCCCCAGTTTCTATACTGAGCATGACGTCATATGGTATGGAATAGCCCTTTGGTCAGTTTGGATCAACTATCTTGGCTGTGCCCCCTCCCAGCTTCTTGTGCCCCTGGCAGAGCATGGGAAGATGAAAAAGAAAGTCCTTGACTAGGGTAAGCACTGCTCAGCAACAACTAAACCATCAGTCTGTTATCAGCATTCTTCTCCTACTAAATCCAAAACACAGCACTAGGAAGAAAAGTAACTGTAACCCAGCCAAAACCAGGACATGCAGTTACTCCTTCATAGAAGGCCACTAGGTTGGTCAGGCAGGACTTGCCCTTGGTGAAGCCATGCTGGCTGTCTCGAAAATTGGCCCTACTGGTTCTGACTTGGTTAAAAAGAGAGTGGGAGTAACACTGAGCCCTTATAATAAAAGGGGGAGCTTATAGTCTAAACAGTAGACAAAAAAAGATGGAAGTTGTGAAGAACCAAAACTGAGAACCTGATTTTTATAAAAGCTGTGAAGTCTCTTACTGATACATAGAAGTATACTGGTGTGTTAAGGAATTACAATTGCAGACTACTCAATCATTAAGTGTCTAAGGCTTTTCCCTGCTTTTGCAGAATGGAGGCACACCTCTACTATATGCAGTTCATGGGAACTATGTGAAATGTGTAAAAATTCTTCTTGGTAAGCAGACTGTCCAAACTGAATTATCAGTAATGATGTACTATCAGTTCTTATTGTCAGAAATGTAAGTTTGTTTCCTTTCCTATTTTACACAGAAAGTGGTGCTGATCCAACTATTGAAACAGATGCTGGCTATAATTCCATGGATTTGGCTGTAGCCTTGGGCTATCGGAGTGATGAGTATTGCAAATCATAGAATCATAGAATATCTCAAGTTGGAAGGGACCCATAAGGATCATCGAGTCCAACTCCCTGCTCCTCACAGGACTACCTAACACTAAACCATATGACTAAGAGCATTGTCCAGGTGCTCCCTGAACTCTGACAGGCTTGGTGCTGTGACCACTTCCCTGGGGAGCCTGTTCCAGTGACCGACCACCTTCTCAGTGAAGAACCTTTTCTTAATGTCCAATCCGAACTTCCCCTGACGCAGCTTCATTCCATTTCCTCGTGTCCTATCGCTGGTCACCAGAGAGAGGAGATCAGCACCTCCCCCTCTTCTGCCCCCCTTGAAGAAGTTGTAGACTGCAATGAGGTCACCCCTCAGCCTTCTTTTCTCCAAGCTGAACAAGCCAAGTGACCTCAACTGCTCCTCCTAAGTCTTGCCCTCGAGACCTTTCACCATCTTGGTCACCCTCCTCTGGACACACTCTAATAGTTTGATGTCCTTCTTATATTGAAGCGCCCAAAACTGCACACAGTACTCGAGGTGGGGCCGCACCAGTGCAGTGTAGAGTGGGACAATCACCTCCCTCGTCTGGCTAGCTATGCTGTGCTTGATGTACCCCAGGACACGGTTGGCCCTTTTGGCTGCCAGGGCACACTGCTGACTCATATTCAACTTGCCATCAACCCAAACTCCCAGATCTCTTTCCGTGGGGCTGTTCTCCAGCCTCTCATCCCCCAATTTGTACGTATACCCAGGATTACCCCATCCCAGGTGCAGAATCTGGCACTTGCTCTTGTTAAATTTCATGCGGTTGGTGTTTGTCCAGCTCTCTAGCCTATCCAGATCGCTCTGTAAGGCCTCTCTACCCTTGAGGGAGTCCACAGCTCTTCCTAGTTTAGTATAATCGGCAAACTTACTTAACGTACATTCGATTCCTGTGTCCAGATCATTTATAAAAAAATTAAAGAGCACTGGCCCTAAAATTGAGCCCTGTGGAACCCCACTGGTGACTGGCTGCCAGCCTGATGTAACCCCATTTACTATAACTCTTTGAGCCTGACCCATCAGCCAATTGCTCACCCAATGTATTATGGACTTGTCTAGCTGTGTGCTGGACATTTTGTCCAGAAGAATACTGTGAGAGACACTATCAAAAGCTTTGATACAACCCCACATCTACTGGCTTCCCTTGGTCAACTAGATGGGTGACCTTGTCATAAAAGGAAATTAAGTTGGTTAAGCAGGACTTTCCCCTCGTGAACCCATGCTGGCTATGACCAATGGCTGCATTGTCTCTCAAGTGTTTTTCAGTAACTCCCAGAATGACCTTCTCCATAATTTTACCAGGCACTGAAGTGAGACTGACAGGCCTGTAATTACCAGGGTCTTCCTTCTTACCCTTCTTGAAAATTGGGACAACATTTGTCAGCTTCCAGTCAACTGGGACCTCTCCAGACTCCGAAGACCGCTGAAAAATAATGGAGAGAGGTCCTGTGATAACATCGGCCAGCTCTTTCAGTACCCTGGGATGAATCCCATTGGGCCCCATAGCCTTATGCGCATCCAGCTGGAGCAGCAAGTCTCAAACAAGTTCAGAGTTGGCTAGGAGTTTATCATTTCCCCAGTCACGATCTTCCAACACAGGGCTCCAGGGGTCCCAGGGCCCATCATCGGTGTTAAAGACAGAGGTGAAGAAGGCATTAAATGTCTCCACTTTGTCTACATCCTTATTTGTGAGGTGACTGACCTCATCAAGCAACGGACCAATGTTATCTCTGATCCTCCTTTTGCTGCGAACATATTTTAAAAAGCCCTTTTTGTTGTCCTTCACAGTGATGGTCAACTTGAATTCTAATCGGGCTTTGGCCACATGAATTTTCTCCCTACATTGGCAAACAGCATCTCTGTAGTCCTACTGTGTCGCCTGTCCTTGCTTCCAATGTCCATACACTTTCCTTTTCCACCTAAGTTCTAGAAGAAGATCCCTTCTCAGCCAAGCCGGCCTTCTGCCTGGCTTGCTTGACTTCCGACACTTTGGAATTTCCTGCTCCTGCACTCTTAAGAGATGGCTCTTAAAAAGTGACCAGCATTCATGGACCCCAATACCTTCAAAAGCAGATTCCCAGGGGACCTTACTAACTAGCTCCTTCAGCAGCCTAAAGCCTGCTCTCCCCATATCCAGGGTTGAAGTTTTGCTGGCAGTTTTTCTCCTATCATCGTCAATGTTTTAAAGCTCAACTACTTCGTGGTCAGTGTGACCAAGGCATCCACCAATCGCCACTTCACCCATGAGTCCCTCTCTGTTTACAAACAACAAATCCAGGAGGGCACCTTTCGTAGTCAGCTTCCTTAGTACCTGCACCAAGAAGTTATCTTCGACATGCTTCAGGAATTTCCTGGACCTGTTTGTGTCTGCTGTATGATATTCCCAGTTAACGTCTGGGAAGTTAAAATCACCCATTCTTTGATTTTTATTTTTACTGCTCCTTGTTTATGTAGCTGCGCTAATAGCCTAGTAGAGTTTTTGCAGTAAGAAAGTACCCGTCCTGAAAGTCTTATATACCTAAATGTATCAGCCCAAAATGGGTAGGAGTTTTCCTCCCTGATTCAGAAAGCCAGGTCCCTAGTGAGAAAATGTCACTGACCTGGACCTGCATCTGTGGGCACAAATAATGGTGTATAGGGCTGATGCAGCCGTGATCCAGACAAAGGGCATTGAGCTGCTCCCCAACCCTGTGCAAGGAGTGTGTGTTGCACTGGACAGTGATAACAGAGGCCTGCAGCCCTCCTGAACCCTTCACCCTGGCACTCTGTTGATTGGGATGATGCGATGTAATTTGCAAAACCTTCTTCCCCTGTCAGACTAGCTCTAGTTTATCTTGGAGGCAGACAGTAATAGTGCCAGGATCAGTGAATTAGGCTACCTTATTTGGCTCTGGAAAACCAAGAGGCAAAGAAGGGACTCTTCATTGTTTTTTCCTTCATTCTGCCTTCATTTTGAAAGCTGTGAAATGTCTGTCATTACAGAAATTAACTGAATCCAAACATAAGCCCAGCACTGCACATTCTCCTGTAGCTTCTTCTGTGCTTATGGGGGAGCCGGTAACTTCACAGATGTAGGAGTTCTTCAAGAGTTCAATCTCAAAATGTTCCATAGAAGTAGTTCTTAATAAGTGTTCTTGCCTACTCTCCATTTATAAGCTTAAAAATTTGCTTTCCATTTGCTATCTGCCTATTCAAACCAGAGAACAGATTATCACTTCCAAAAACCATCTGCCTTACTGGGTGTATTGTTTTTGCATTATATCAGGCATTTATTTTCTGAAGGGATGCAAACTCCCTTTCCAGAGTGAATTTATTCATGTCTGGCTTTATTAAATGATTCTACGAGACAAGCCAGAAAAAATAGTACAGCTCTAAAGACTTGAAAAAACATTGAACACTGATTAACCTGATTGTTTCTCTGCTTTAGTTCAACAGGTTATTGAGTTTCATTTTTTAAGGCTACTTCAAAATATGAAGGAATAATGGTTGGCTCTTCTGCGGATGTCAGTTCTTGGCTTGGAGGTTTGGACTGCTTTTTAGCCTTGTAATCAGTGACAAGGGTTGCTTGTTTTGTAACTTCACCTCAGTTCAACTATTTGCTGGTTTTAGTTAAGCTTTTTAATATGCTTCCTCTTCTTTCATTCTTGTTCATAGGAGTATGTGATGTTATCCTTTTCTTAAATATATTTTATGTAATTTTAAAATATATTTTATGTAATTTTAGAAGAAAAAGTCAGTTGTCATGCATGAAAAACTTTGTGAATAAAACCAGTTTTGACCATCTAAATGTTCACAGTGAGTGCAGTGGGTGACACTGTGCCAAGTGTCCTACTTGATCACATCATTGATGTGTATTCACAGGAAGAAATCTGTTTAGATATTGAGGTATATCACCATAGAAGATAGATGTCTTTACTGTTAATAGTACCAAAATGTGCACCATGTGTGATTGTTTTCAAGATCTTCAGTTAATATTACCGTGTCACCTTTTGGCTTTGTCTTATTTTTAAGAAGTTAATAATAAATTGAAGGACTTTGATCGTAGTTTAATTCCTATCAGATTTCTTTCCACATGCCTCTGCCTTCCTGTTGTAGTCCTGAAACAACTGGGCCTAGGGTGTCCTAAGTAGAAATTTCTCTGTTATAAGGAGTCCAAGTGCAGAATACCTAGCTCCTAAATATCTTCCCTGCAGTGGCTGAAAAGCAGACATCAGCAGTGTAGGAAGAAAAGCCAGAGCCTACTGCATTCCAGCCTTCTTCAGCTGAAGTGTGGTCCTTTGGATGTCCCAGTGCAGCTGTTAGAACACCAATTATGATTTTGAAATAGTTGAAAAATTGGGCAATGTTAACTGATTTCCTGGGACTCCTGCACTTAATCAAAACTACACCGAGTGATGGGACAGGTGATAGTTTTACACAAATAACAGCTAAGCTTTTGAAATAGACTTTTCAGAAGTTTGTTTTTCCCCTGACAGTACATATGGATTCCCCCATGTGGTGTTCACATGTGTTTCCCTAAGCATTTAGCCATTGTGTCCACTAGAGTTGACCCAGGTAAGTTACACAATACTAGAAATGTAGCTAGTATCTACCATGTTTAATTTTTCTATTTGAAAATCATTCCATGCACAAAGGAAATTAATACTGCTTAAAGTACGTGCGCTGCGATCCTGACCAAAGGTACTGGAAGGCTGGGAGTAATCCAGCTGACTTCTTTGGGTCAGAGCCAGAGAAATAATGAATTCAAAATGCTAACTATGTTATTTCAAAGTGACTGAATATACAATAGGGGAAAATGTAGGAAAAAAAATCCAAACCTACATGGATTAGACCTGATTTCATGGCCAAGTTTCTCTCTGACTTTGTACTGAAACTTCTGTGGTGTATAAAAGGTATAAATCAGGTCAGAATTAACCTCTGAAAGGTGGTTTATGTGAGGGCCAGGCAGCAGATCCATTTCTTTCAGGAAGCTGAAGTCTTAAATGGAATGAACCTTAAGGGAGGCACTTTGAAGGATAAAAAAAAAAAAAAACCAAACTGATCTTACAGGTGTTGGTGAAATCCTGGCTACATTTAAGTGAGTATTACCTGTCTCCTAGGCTTTGACACTTCCTGTGTTTATGTAGGGTTTACCCCAGTTTTATTGTCTCATGCTTCTAGGTATGATTGAATCAGATGAAAGAAACAGTAAATCTGGCATGCCTTGGAAGCAGAGAGGGAAAATGTTTCATAATCAAAATCTAGGAAAAAAAACCAAAGCTATGTCTTACTATAAGTAATTTTAAAATAAAATAATATGAAATGGCAATTACTGTGAAGTTGCATATTGGAAATACTGAGATCTAATGGCCTTTGTAAAAACAAATGTTGAACTTCCATGTTTGTTGAAAATCTAAAATGCAAACTGCGTTTTCTTGAAGAAATATAACCTGAGCCATTTCTGATTAATTTTTAAGATATCCTATGTAAAAACATGCTATATAAGTATGCATAAGGAACAAAATTTCCTTTTTCTGTATTATTTGTGTTACAGGAAAGTACTTGTTCTAAATGATGAACATTCAATATCTGCTTCATATGTTGTCTTGAACTTCAGTCAGTGTTGAGTTAATAGATAAGAATTAGTCCGTTTGTTTCCTATATATTGTTTGTTTCCTATATATATTATATATTATTGTATCCTAGAAAATGCATTTTCAGATTATATGGGAAGATGGAAAAATAGAGGGATATAGATTAAGCAAAATGTAAAGTTTCTTCCATCTTTTTGCTATAGAATTTCAAGCAATTGTCAGATAGTCATCACCATACATCCCACAAAAATGAGTACAAAGGTGAAGATGGTCATCTGTCAGAAGCTGTTTCCTGCATTGAGCCCTTTCTATAGCATAACCTTATGCTGCTAAAGCAATGAACATGGAACTGAAGTTTTCTGTGGCTCTTGAGTGCCCTACAGGGACCAGCCAGCAGTATTTCTTAAGCTATGATTCAGGCACCCTGAGGAAAACTTAGAGCTAGCAAACTGGAAGGGGAGGAGGGGGGAATCTCTGCAAAGAAAAAGCTTTACTCACTGGAAAAATCAGCATCAAGAAAGCACAGACAACTGATAATTATGCAATATTAACAGCATGCTTCACATACTTTGTGTTTCTCTGAAGCACAACGATGGATTTTTGTTTCTCTTGGTATAAATACTTCTCAGTATAAAAGTTCTAGGAGTAAAAGACCCCAACCCCATGTCACAGTTTTCTTTGTTTATAGTGGTAAAAATTTTAAAGCCCCTCATTCAGGGTTGATAAATGTTTTGAAATGTCAGCCTGCTGATTTTGTTTGAGTGAACAATTTCTTTAGCCTCTGATGGCAGGGAGAGGATACTAGGAGTTACCTTTGAACCACACCCATGGGTCTGAAGGCAGCACAATGTTTCCGTGCCACAGCATGCCATGGGACCTGAGGAATTTGAAAATTCTGCGATCAAAAATCTAACTCCAAGTTGACTCTCTCCAAGCCTTTTGACAAAAGCACTTGCCAATGTAATTTCTTATGGGAGTGTTAATAAAATATTTTACTCTTGAAGTTCCATGAAAATATACTGTATTTCAGACTCTTAGCAAACAAGTTGCTTTTTCTGATTAACTAAATTATTTTTACCAAATTGACTGAGCAGCATACAGTCACAGATGTCATGAACTCTGCCTCACAAAGCAGATTGTCTAGCACAGTTTGATGTAGTAATAATAGCCAAATGCTTCAGAGCTGCACAAAGTCTGTGTCTCATTCAGTCACGTTTGACTTTGCAGGGTATCCTGGTCTATTTAACAGAGGGAGAACACAACAAATGAACTCTTGCCTGCAATGCAGTAGGTAGAACATTTGTCAGACTTAACATTCATTTACAGCTGCTAGTGGCTGCAACAGCTTGGAAACCTTACAGTGCAAGACAGACAGCCTTTATCTAGCTGTGTGCTGATTTTGGCTGGGATAGAGTTAATTTTCTTCATAGTAGCTGGTATGGGGCTATGTTTTGGATTTATGATGAAAACAGTGCTGATAACACAGGGATGTTTTTGTTACTGCTGAGCAGAGCTTACATAGAGTCAAGGCCTTTTCTGCTGCTCACACCACCCCACCAGTGAGGAGGCTGGGGGTGCCCAAGAAGTTGGGAGGGGACACAGCCAGGACAGCTGATCCAAACTGACCAAAGAGAGATTCCAGCCCATATCACATCATGCCCAGCAATAAAACTAGGGGGGGGGTTGGCGGGGGGGGCACTGCTTGGGGACTGGCTGGGCATCGGTCATTTGGGGGTGAGCAACTGTTTTCATTTGCATCACTTGTCTTTCTTGAGTTTTATTTCTCTTTCTCTTTGTTATTTTTTTTCCCTTTTCCTTACTACTACTACTATTATTATTTTATTATTAAACAACTGTCTTTATGAGTTTTCTCACTTTTACCCTTCTGATTCTCTCCCCCCATCCCACCATGGGGGGGAGTGAGCGAGCGGCTGTGTGGTGCTTAGTTGCCAGCTGGGGTTAAACCATGACAGTCTGGCAGGGAGGGAAACGAAAACTAAAGAAGCAAGCAGCTCTGTTCATAGGTGGGAAATTATTCTACCAAGGAGAAAACAAAACTTTACACATCCACTTTCTAATTGCTCAAATTCTGCTTTCTCACAGTTAGGCAATGGCTCAGATAAGAGACTGGACCAACAAAGACAGACAGTGAAGAACAACCATAAATAGACTTAATATTTGGTTAAAAGAAGTTAAGATGCTGTCTTTAAAGCAATTCTTAAAGGAACATAACTTTAAATCTACACATTTCCATCCAGACAGGATTCAGTCAAGTGAGGAGTTAATTATGTACAATATCAGCATTGCTATTTGCATGTAAATTTGATGAGCACTTTGTTATATTCTTCCCTGTCTGTTCTGGTTTTACTTGGGGCCTGTTACTAGTTCCACTCTGTCGCCTTCTTTGTTCATCTATCTTGTACTTTGAATTCCCCACTTGAATTTCTGAGATAGCTTCAGAAAGCAGAAAACTCCTGCCAGACCTTCCCAGAGTTGAGCCTCATTTCCCTTCAGCCTCCTGTGGGTTTTCCCTTGGTTTTAAAAAAAAAAATCAATATCCTACACTTCCTCCTCATGCCATACAGGGAGGTGGTGCCCACAGTGGGGAGCCAAGGGATCGAGGACAGGGCTTTTGCTCTCCACCTTTTCCAAGATCCATGCTAGGTGATCACAGCTCCGGCCTGTGGTACCAGAGGCAAACTCTGTCCTGGGGCTATGATGCAAGGTTTCCCCCATGGCGCTCTTTTTTTCAGCAAGAACTCAGTAGTTGGTATACCAATGGTATTCCTGCAGAAAGAAATACTCTGTTACTCAAGTCCAAGGAGATGGAAATCAGCCATTCAACCTTATTCTTACTTGGCTGAGAAACAACATAGCCAAACTTCTACTCATGGCATGCACCAATTTTGGATTTCCAAAGCTGTTTTATTGTGCCTTAGTCTTACGTTCTTCCAGTAACCTTTAAGCAATCTTGAAGCAAACGTCTTTAAACCCAGCTACTTAAATCGCAGGCTGAAGAGACAGCTGTAAACTATGGCCAGAACTGCTACTTATTTTCCACAACTGTTTTATAATTTCTTGGAACAAAAATGTCAGAAGTAGAGCAACCATGAAAGTTTATCCTAATTCTAGGTAATTTGTTCCACCTAAGCAGTTCACATTCACAGCTCTAGACAATCCCTAGCATGAACCAGATGCAACTCCATATTCTCTTGACACTGTAAAGGATAAGGGATAGAAAAAAAGAGGAAGCCTGTTTGTATTTACTGGGATGATAGACTAAAACCTGTTGTGCGTTTTTCACTAGGAAGCTGATGGTTAGGGGCATTCCAGCAGAGTTTTTCCTGACCATTGTGAACCTGGTTTTGGTTTGTTTATTTCCCCCCCGCCCCCCTTTACAACAATGGCATAAATCACTGGAGTGCAGACATGGCCTGTCACTAGACTGATCATCATTAGTATTGTTGTAGCAGTTACACTTGCACACACCTCCTGCTGTGCAGCACATACACTTTCAGGAAGTACACTGCTTCATCTGGCAATGAATGCATAATCAGGTCAATTAAGAATCCAGTCACTTGAAACTTTAAAGATTGAAGATATTGTTAGGGGTTAGTCCTAGGAATGATGTCTGAATAGATCTTTCTGTAGAGGTTGATTTGTTGCCAAATTAAGCTAGCAACTTTTTAGGCATACAGGACTGTAGAGCCTGTCAGTCAGTCTTCAGCAGATGATCAGCCTTCAGTTTTATGCCTATGGTAACAGACAAGGATAAACTTGCAGTTTTTCTTTTCTAAGTAGGATGCTGCAGAATCCCCATGAGAATTGTGGAATAAAGGTTCTCTGGTGCCTTGCTTCCTAAAAATCTCACACTTCTGACAAACGTGCAAAGCTTGCTTTATAGCAAGGGAAAGACTGCTGCAGTGCAGTTGGAGGGGTGGGGTTGTGTGTGCTGTAACACAGAAATAGAACTTTGTATACAAAGTTGATTTGTAGATGGCTGCAGAGTAGTTATATGGCCATGAGGATTAGAGTTTGTGAAGAACTGTCAGCCTGACCTCGGTACCGGGGAAGATTATGGAGCAGTTCATCTTGAGTGCCATTGATATCGGATTCTAGCCTGAAGTAGACAAGTTTCATATATTTTGTAAGGGAATTGTGATATATGTGGCATAGGTATACGTAGAAACCTTAGAAGGATAGAGTAAGAGGTAAAGTGCTAAATCTCTGAGCTATGTAACAAATCATTCCAGGACCTTAGTAACCGCCAAAGAACTATTTGGGAACACTCGAAGGAATAACAAAGATAAGACCGGAGACATCTCTATCTTCACCAGGAATTTGGTGTCAACAAGAAGACACAGTAACTAGGGGAAAGGTAATTCCAGCAAGGGGAGAGCGCGACCACCAACCCAATTCGAGGCCAAGAGGACTAACCCCCCCACTCTC
>VYZW01027328.1:1953-22299 GCA_013401315.1 Balaeniceps rex
AACACTGTGTTCAGGTTTGGGCCCCTCACATTGAGAGAAAGACATTGAGGTGCTGGAGTGCATCCAAAGAAGAGCAGTGAAGCTGGTGAAGGGTCTAGAGAACAAGCCTTACGAGGAACAGCTGAGGGAACTGGGGTTGTTTAGCCTGGAGAAGAAGAGGCTGAGGGGAGACCTTATTGCTCTCTATAACTATCTGAAAGAAGGTTGTAGCGAGGTGGGTGTTGGTCTCTTCTCCCAAGTAACAAGCGATAGGAAGAAAGGAAACGTCATCAGGTTGAGTCAGGGAAGGTTTAGGTTGCATATTAGGAAAGATTTCTTCACCGAAAGGGTTCTGAATCATTGGAACTGGCTGCCCAGGGAAGTGGTTGAGTCCCGTCCCTGGAGGTATTTAAAAGACGCGTAGACGTGGTGCTTAGGGACATTAGTTTAGTGGTGGACTTGGCAGTGTTAGGTTTGCGGTTGGACTCGATGGTCTTAAAGGTCTTTTCCAGTCTAAACTATTCTATGAGTCTATGTTTCTATCTTTCTTTGCTCTATAAATGTTTCAGAGGCATTTCTTTGGTCTGGTAAACATTCAGCAACAACTTCAGAGTCTGAGTGAAGTAAACTTAGATATAAAGCCTGAATAGCACTTATAATTGGTGCTTATTCAACTTCACCACTTCTCTCCACATAGTTTTTTCAGGTTTGCTATTTGACAGCACCCTTTTCTGGCCCTCGTAACACCTAAGCTTTTGTTGGCAGTCCCCTACTGTCATATAGTGTAAGGCCTGTACAAAGATGGAAGCAAAGACACCTGACATTTAAAAAGTCTACTTTTTTTATTTGAAAATTAGAATATAGGAATGCTTTTAGAGAAAGGGTGACACTCTTAGAGAGAGTGCCTGAAAGACCATAGAAGTCTACTAAAAGATTTCATTAGCCATAAGGGTCCAATGAACAGAGGAAAAAAAAGTCACTGAAACTCATCCAGAGAAGAGGACACACACACTTCTTCTTCAAATGGTGCTACTACTGGGAATGCTGTTATTAGCATCTCAATCTGAAATATTCTAGGGGAGGGAAAAAACAGAAAACATAACACAAAAAAAGAAAAACCAACTCAGAAAGAATGTCACTGCCACAGGAGCAAGATACCCAGCACTCGCTGGGCTGGCTACAGACCCAAACAATTTTATTTAATTTATGACTAGCCAAATAAAAAGCTTTTTCTGCTACAGTACTCTGCTTCAATTAATTATATTGAATGTATATTCTTGCCATATTCTTGTAGAGATTGTAATCCTAGTACATTTAATTTCATCATAGGATTGTTACAGTTCAAGAAAACCAATGTTGCATTATTTACACTTTACAATCTGTTTATTCCAGCTATATATATTCAGAAAAGTAGTACACAAGACTGAATTTTGTTTCCTTTTGGTTAACAAGAATGAGCAGCTCAGTTCACCATTACCCTAATGTAGAGTCTTGCATGCAAAATGCAGAGCAGACAAGGTAGTGATAGCTGCTTGCTTCATGAATCATGAATTCTTTAAATAAGCTAAAGTTAGCTTTTGCTTATTGTCTTTGATTATGAAGAAAGTGGCTTTCAGGAGATTTCTTATGCAGAAAAATGTGCCCAGAGATTAATTTCAGAATTATCCAAATTACAGTTTGTCCAGAAGTGAAAGGTTTCATAATATTTTTCTATTAACTTTTCACTGACCTTCTTTTAGTGGTTTAGATCACATTCAAACTAGAAGTATTACCCCAAAATGAAATCAAAGCATTTGTGCCAGATACTGAAATCAGTATTATTGTTTTTTCAAAGCTTTGTCTTTTTTGGAAGAAACAGTTTGTTGAATGTTACCTAAATCCATAGAGTTTAGATACCCTCCAGATTGTAATTTTTTTTCACAAAAACATATTGTATACCTTAAGTTTGTGTTATAAAAACAGAGCCCAGCATTTAGTGAGAATATTTCTAAAGACTGGATGAGATGATGACTATATTCTTGCAAAACATCTCCTTATGATTTTGACATTCTGTTGTATCAGAAAGTATTATGGTCTTTTACAGCAAGAGACTTGAAGATAAACCTGCTTAGGCTGACATGATTTAGACACTGATGATAATGCTTATTCAGGACCTGAATCATTACCTTTCCCTTCTGTCAATGTATTAAAATTTCCGTTGACACTTGTCTTTTAGTAATTTTCATCACATAGCATACGTTATAAAAAATTGGAAAGAACTTAGTAAAGCAAAATGCTTCCAGTATATAATAATACACTTGACAGTGTTGGGTCAAGCAATTAGTAACACATAACCTTGGTTAGGTATAAAAAAATCCATTAAAGTAATAGAAACAGTAAGTTAAATACATCTGATATTAAAATGGTTCATTTAGTGAACAATTTACTGAAATATTAAAGTGGTTGTAATCTGTGTGAGGACATTGAACCATCAATTGATAGCAAGGGTCAAATTTAACTGAGATTTCCTTCAATTGACAGAGTCAGATTTCAACTTAAATAACTTGCATGTCGTCATATCAAATGGTAGAAATCTAAAGCTGGTGTTCTGGGCCAGAACTGAAAGGAGAACTGGAAAACAGAATACAGTTAATCTTTGGATATGTAATTTATTAATATGAGGCATCTCCAAAACCTTTAAACCTGTCAAGACACCTAGCTATATTGGTATTTCAAGACACAACTGAAAATTTTCTAAGGAGATTCATAGAAGCAGAGCCCAACAGTTTCTTAAACCCCTCCACAGTATCCCTCTAGGTTTGATTCTCCAAAGCAAAGAAAGAATGGTGCTTTTTTGTAAGCATAACTGTTTAGGTGCTAAAATTATGTCTTCTGGATTTTTTCTGTCTATAAACATCAACTATACTTTTTCACTCTGTATATTCTGAATATTTCTGTCAAGGAAAATGGGATAAAGCAGGAAGGGCCATTAACAAAAACCTTCTATTATTTCTGGATGTGTTGTTTGTATTATATTACTTTGACTCTTGGTATGGTCTTCTATTAGAGTCAATACAAGTCAGTTTTAAGGTATAGCACCCTGCACAAGTCTAACATTTGAAAACCACTTGAAAATGCTTAGGCAGCTGGTAAATAATCACACCACAGAATACATAAGCTCCCTTTTACACAGGTCTGCAAAGTTTACTGTTTAGGAATTAAATTTTAATTCAGAAGAGGGTATCTTCCTGAAGTTAAATAAAGGTGAATATATGATTGATTTTTTTGCATTGTGGTCTTAGTTTACCTTAATTTTAACTTCTAGCCCAGCCATAAGATGCAAACTGAAACAACCTGAGAGTGAGCTTCAGAAGTGTTCTGCCTCCTACCACACAGCTTTCCATTACATTTTTATTATTGTGCATGATAATTTAGTTCTAAAGCACTGAGCAGAGGTAAAAGGCAAAGCTTTGCATGTTTTGTAGCTCATGATCCACCAAGAAGCCCCAGGGATAAAAAGAGCAGCCCACAATTAACGTCTAAGAATAAAGATGTTTATACTTTTCTCTGACCACAAGTATCAAATCAAGATTTAGAGCTAGCTGTTTCTACAAGAAACCAAAGCTATGATGAATTCTCATCAAGGTACACTGGACAGAAATGGCAGGCTACTTTTTACATTTATGTTAATTGGCAGTAAATTAAATTAATTAAAAGTCCTTGAGTTGAGACTTTTTTGCCAGCTACATAAGGCCACGATGATCTGTGTATTTCAGGATCAAACCCTTGTAATGAACAGACAGGTTGAAATATCCCCACAGCCAGTAGCAGATCTGTGCACTCAATAAGAGTGACACACTTGGCTTGCTGCCTGTTCCCAGAAATGCACAGGCAATGCTCCATCTCTCCAGAATTGTATGGGAAACTCTACCCCAAAGTATAATAAGACAAAACAAACAGCCACTTCAAACAGGAAGTCATCACTCCAAAACATTTAACATTTCACATTAAAAAGAAAGTAATATGCAGCAACTGACTGTATCATGGTGATCTTTAAAACATTTTTCTGATGTATAAGGGCATGGTCAAACAACCTCATAGTCTAGGTTAAGACTAATTAAAAATATGAAATCTATTAAAGAGTAATATATCTGCAGATAGCAGATATACAATATTAAGAGGAAGGTGAATTTCTGTTTGGTACAGCAAGATCGTTTCAAGCTTGGGTCATGTTTTCAAAATGTCTAGCTGTTCAGCCGACAAAATATTTCAGAAAAAATTTTATTTCAGAAAAAGGACTGTGCTTATGTTAGTTCTGGCATAAAACAGCATACAAAAGTTTACACATGCAAACCTGCATGAATCCAAATACTAGCCACCTTGGGAACAATGAGATAAAATGTTTGATATTCTGTTCATTAGATCCATTGGCAAGTGGAAGATAGATTTAAGAAGAAAATATATTCAAATAATAACTAAGGCTTCAAAGACACAGTAGGAAAGACAATTGTTCAAGTATTTTATTTGCGCTCTGATTTTTTTTTTAAAGAGTAGAATTCAAAAGAAAAATAATAGTGTTAAAGTACATTTTCTGAGGGCAAAAGTAAAATGTCTTTTGTACAGACAATTTTACATAACAATGGTCATGATATAGATAGGAGCAGAAGGCTCTGTTTGGTGTTGTCAAATATTGGCTAAAACATGAAGTGAGAACAAAAATAGGATGTCAGCAAAAAAGACAGACACAACTTTAAATGAAAATATATTTCTGAAGTACATTCATCCATTTATACAGTGATCTAGATGAGTATTGTTGAATTTTCATTAGTTTATAGAACCCTTAGGCCATGTGAATAGTGCTAAAAATCCAGCAACAGACTTCAGAGCAGCTTTTCTGGTTGTATCATTAATGTCACATTTAATTTATGTTTATGCCTTGTAATTAAAGCTTTTTTTATTTTTCCATATTTTAAAGTCAAACTTACATGTTCACATACTTACAAATTCATACTTACAGCAGGCTCAATGAAGCATATTGTTAAGGAGTTAGATGGTTTTGATCTACAACCTCCCACACTCTCTCAGGTTGTCATTTTCAACAAGTTAGTTCTTTCAGTCTGCGATCTTATCACCTTGCTACTTACTCTTCTGGCTAGGTAACTTCAAGCCTCTCATGTTACAGAACTGAGCACATACTCTGCAAGGATTATTACATTATCTCCTCCTCAGATCACTAACTGTTTCACCTCTATTTCACTGTGCTGTAGAAAAGATCTATAGTTTTCCCCATTAGAGATCCATCAAATGCAGGCTTACTTTTCATATTTCACATTATTCAAATCTGAAAATCCTTTCCACCACCACTGCTCTCAAAGAACTCTTTACTTGAAAGTATTGCTAAATCCTCTTTATGAGTTTTGAGACAAATATATGTATTTATGGAGCAAAAATCCAATCATGCAGTAGTTCTCTATAAAGGGCTGTAAGTACTGAACAGTAGAAGCTTGTGTTTTCCATAAGGTTGATCTTGTGAGAGAGAAGGAGAGGTGAAACCAAGTTAAAGGCCAGTAAGTACTGAATTCATTTAAAGCTCCCCTAAAGTTTTATCAGAGAAGTGATTTAAAAATAATAATAAAAAAAGACTACCTGTGTCTTTTAAAAAGACAATAAACATCCACGATACTGCTCTGTAACTCCAGTTTCTTCTTGGTTTTGTATCCCTTCTTCTTTCAAACTAAATCTTTCAGAGCTTATTTCCAGCATGATCTTTGTCAGAACTGGGCTTCCGCGTCAGTGAATTTCTAGGTATGTCAGCCAAAGTGATTCTGAATATGCATCTTTGTATGGTGAAACCTGGGATATATTACAAACAAAATCAAGTTGCCTTTCAGCATAAGTTTGGTTTGAAAGACTTATATTTGTTTGTTTCCCTACCTCCAGTCTCCCAGAACAACCTGTATACTGGTGGTGAAAATGCAGTGCTGCATTGTGCTGATCAACTTATTTACATGAGCTTAAAGCTGTTTTTCTATGAGTCAGCATTGACAAGTTTGGCCTAATTGCTGCTGTAGAAACTTTCTCTTCATCTCTTTATCATTCTCTGTCAAACGGATACAGCAAAAACTGTTGATTTTTACCAAGTAGCTTTGTCAGCAAGAAGAGATTCACTGAAAAATTCTGACCACCTATAATTACAGTATTAATAACCCCTACTAATACAAGAATAACAATTTCAGGACAGTTGAACCCACTTTCAGGAACAATGCCTTATGATCCTCTGATTTTTGGGTAGCTTTTCAGAACCAGTATCTTCAGGTAAAAATAAGGAATAATAATAAAAAAAAAGCAAAATCCAAATATCCTAAAACTAAATTGTTATCCTATGATTATAAAAGTCTCCCTACTACATTCTGTCATGAACTCTAATGCCAATTACTACAGGCTTTACATGCATTTGACGCAACTACAGAGTAGCTGAGGAACAAAGAACAAATACTGCAGAATTTGGCCAAAATCTGAGTAAGAAACAAAACCAACTCACGTATTTCCTTCAACTGTAGATATTCCAAAGTAGCCCCAAGGAAAATGCTGAGTAATCTTGCCAAAGCAAGGTCAACATGATGCAGTAATTTGGCGAAGAGAGCACTCACTTTAGCAGGAGGCAGATCTTCTCCACATTAACTTTTAACAAACCTGAAGTGCTTTAGGCAAACTGCACTGAAACAGGTAACCACTGGGTGGTTTCTGGCTGTTGTATTTATCCTTCTGCAATTTCAAATACCATAAAAGTGTCTTTTTATTAGGAGAAGTCTAAAAGTAATTGCTTCAGATATGGATTGGTTAAAGGCAAACAATCACAACATAGATAAAGCACATCAGTCCTTTAAAATGACGAAATAAATAAGTTTGTAGGTATCTGGGATGTTGAACAGTAAAAAAAAGTGACGAAGGTGCAAGATTTAGGTTAGCTATGACATTACTGTGTAAAGTCTTATAATTATCAGTGAGGGCTGTATCATTTCTCTCATAAGCTTCAATGAACACAGCCTTGAATATAAAGTGTACAAAATACCTGAATTAATTCACTCCTGCAACCTATGGATTTTTGACAGAGAAAGAAAAGGAAAGGTGTATTTCAGACTTTTTAGGTAGTTTTTGACTTCATACAACCAAGAAGAAAGAGTATATTTTTTCTTCTTTTGTGTGTGTGTATAAGTGTAAATTAGACAATTAGGTAGTCTGACCTCTCATATATAACTTTTAAAAGTAGCGGCACTAATTTTGAGGAGTTAGATGAAACTGTTCAGGGAAAAATTTTGAATTTAGAATTAAATTGAATAGACTCTTTGGTCTTATCATGGCATTTGTTTTTCAGAGCTGTGTATGTGGTCATTTTAGACTGTATTGTTACACATATGTGTACATACATATCTACTGTATAGGTGTATATATGAACCCCCCATATATATCAACCCTCTTTATATAAATACTTATGTATACATATCTCAATAAATGAATCAATTAGTTTCAAATTTTGATATGAGGACGTATCCTAAAATCTGTCACAATATGAGTGGGTCTGTCCACATTTTCACAAATACCATTGTATAGCCCAACTGAAGTGCATCTACACCAATGCACGCAGCATGGCCAACAAACAGGAGGAGCTAGAAGCCATTATGCAGCAGGAAAACTATGATATAGTTGCCATCACGGAAACATGATGGGATGACTTGCACAACTGGAGTGCTGCAATGGCTGGCTATAAACTCTTCCGAAGGGATAGGCAAAGAAGGAGAGGCAGTGGGGTAGCCCTGTATGTTAGGGAATGTTGTGATTGTCTGGAGCTTGAGAATGGTGACAATAGGGTTGAGTGTTTATGAGTAAGGATCAGGGGGAAGGCCAACAAGGCAGCTATCATGGTGCAAGTCTGTTACAGACCACCCAACCAGGATGAAGAGGCAGACAAAATATTCTATAAGCAGCTGGGAGAAGTCTCACAATTGCTAGTCCTTGTTCTCGTGGGGGACTTCAGTTTACTGGATGTCTGCTGGAAACACAACACAGCAGAGAGGAAGCAGTCTAGGAGGTTCCTGGAGTGTGAGGAAGATAACTTCCTGACATAGCTGGTGAGTAAGCCAACTAGGGAAGGTGCCCCACTGGGCCTGTTATTTGCAAACAGAGAAGGACTTGTGGGTGATGTGACAGCTGGAGGTCGTCTTGGGCATAGCAATTCCAAGATGATAGAGTTTTTGATTCTTGGAGAAGTAAGGAGGGGTGTTAGCAGAACTGCTACCTTGGACTTCCGGAGGGCAGACTTTGGCCTGTTTAGGAGGCAGAGTCCCTTGGGATGCAGCCCTGAGGGGCAAAGGAGTCCAGGAAGGCTTGACATTCTTCAAGAAGGAAATCTTAAAGGCTCAGGAGCAAGCTGTCCCCATGTGCTGAAAGATGAGCCGTCAGGGAAGAAGACTGGCCTGACTGAACAGAGAGCTTTGTCTGGAAGTCAGGAAAAAAAGGAGAATGTATGACCTTTGGAAGAAGGAGCAGGCAACTCAGGAGGACTACAAGGGTGTTGTGAGGTTATGCAGGGAGAAAATTAGAAGGGCCAAAGCCTAACTAGAACTTAATCTGGCTTCTGCCGTAAAAGACAATAAAAAATGTTTCTATAAATACATTAGCAACAAAAGGAGGACTAAGGAGAATCTGCATCTTTTCTTGGATACAGGGGGAAACATAGTGACAAAGGGTGAGGAAAAGGCTGAGGTACTTAATGCCTTCTTTGCTTCAGTCTTTAATACTCAGACCAATTGTTCTCGGGGTATCCAGCCCCCTGAGCTGGAAGACAGGGACAGGGAGTAGAATGAAGCTCCCATAATCCAGGGGAAAATGGTTAGCAACCTGCTACACCACTTAGACACACAGAAGTCTATGGGGCCAGATAGGATACACCCAAGGGTACTGAGGGAGCTGGCAGAAGTGCTCACCAAGCCAGTTTCCATCACTTATCAGCAGTCCTGGCTATCCGGGGAGGTCCCAGTTGACTGGTGGTTAGCAAATGTGACACCCATCTACAAGATGGGCCAGAAGGAGGATCCGGGGAAGGTTATAGAGCAGATCATCTTGAGTGCCATCATGCAGCACATACAGGACAACCAGGTGATCAGGCCCAGTCAGCATGGGTTTATGAAAGGCAGGTCCTGCTTGACTAACCTGATCTTCTGTCACAAGGTAACCTGCTTAGTGGATGAGGGAAACGCTGTGGATGTTGTCTACCTGGACTTTAGTAAAGCCGTTGACACCATTTCCCACAACATCCTCCTGGAGAAACTGGCTGATCCTGGCTTGGTCGGGTGTGCTCTTTGCTGGGTAGAAAACTGGCTAGATGGCCGGGCCCAAAGAGTTGTGGTGAATGGACTTAAATCCAGCTGGCAGATGGTCACAAGTGGTGTTCCCCAGGGCTCAGTATTGGGGCCAGTTCTGACTGATATCTTTATCAATGATCTGGATGAGGGGATCAAGTGCACCCTCAGTAAGTTTGTAGGTGACACCAAGTTGGGCAGGAGTGTTGATCTGCTTGAGGGCAGAAAGGCTCTACAGAGGGACCTGGACAGGCTGGATCAATGGGCCGAGGCCAATTCTAAGAGATTCAACAAGGCCAAGTGCCAGGTCCTGTACTTGGGCCACAACAACCCCATGCAACGCTACAGGCTTGGGGAAGACTGGCTGGAAAGCTGCCTGGCAGAAAAGTACCTGGGGGTGCTGGTCCACAGCCCACTGAATATGAGCCAGCAGTGTGCTCAGGTGGCCAAGAAGGCCAAGGGCATCCTGGCTTGTATCAGAAACAGTGTGGCCAGCAGGACTAGGGAAGTGATTGTCCCTTTGTACTTGGTCCTGGTGAGGCCACACCTCAAACACTGTGTTCAGGTTTGGGCCCCTCACATTGAGAGAAAGACATTGAGGTGCTGGAGTGCATCCAAAGAAGAGCAGTGAAGCTGGTGAAGGGTCTAGAGAACAAGCCTTACGAGGAACAGCTGAGGGAACTGGGGTTGTTTAGCCTGGAGAAGAAGAGGCTGAGGGGAGACCTTATTGCTCTCTATAACTATCTGAAAGAAGGTTGTAGCGAGGTGGGTGTTGGTCTCTTCTCCCAAGTAACAAGCGATAGGAAGAAAGGAAACGTCATCAGGTTGAGTCAGGGAAGGTTTAGGTTGCATATTAGGAAAGATTTCTTCACCGAAAGGGTTCTGAATCATTGGAACTGGCTGCCCAGGGAAGTGGTTGAGTCCCGTCCCTGGAGGTATTTAAAAGACGCGTAGACGTGGTGCTTAGGGACATTAGTTTAGTGGTGGACTTGGCAGTGTTAGGTTTGCGGTTGGACTCGATGGTCTTAAAGGTCTTTTCCAGTCTAAACTATTCTATGAGTCTATGTTTCTATGATTAGTCCTACTTTTCATAAACTTTGTATTTGTTCATTTTATATAAAGCCCATAACGTAATGTCACATGTTCTCTGACAAGCATTTTCAGGAAGGAAGTTTACACATTTCTGATGTAAAATCCTATTTTTTAAGAGATAAACAGTGGTGGAGGGGAGGGATCCAACCAAAATATAATCTTAAATGGTAACACTGTTAGCTTTATTAGAAACAACACAATAAATAACTTATTACTATGAACATTTAATGCCTTGCTTTCAATCTTGTGTTGTTCCATGAGCTATTTAGGTGCCTTTAGGACCTACAAGAATTTGAATTATTCCTTTTTTTAGAAACCTACTCTTTTATATATGTACAAGTCAGTTTCAATGAAAACAAAGTTTATTCTTAGAACTTATAAAATATCATCTTGAAATAAAGTGGATATCAATATTTATTTCAAAAACACAAAAATATTTCTTCTTCAAGTGAATTGTTGTTGGATTTTCTAAACTCAGTACAAAATAAAATTTTAACCAACAAAATATTATGTGTAATAATTCAGTGGCATAGAAAATTAAGGGTTATCAGGATCGAGCCATTTGGCAGGTAGCAGTCATAGTGATACCACTGGAGCCATCTTTAGAGGAAATGCTGTTTAGCATGAGCAAGGACTGCTTTAATGGCAGTCAGTGAAGTGTAATCATAGAAGAATCACGCTTTACACTTAACATTGTCATTAACAGCCCTGAGAAGAACAAAGCAAATATATCATAATCTTCCTTTTCAGAAACCTTTATGCTGTATTCATTCAGATAACGATACCTGAAACCAAAGATTATCATATCCTTGACCTGGTGGAGGATGCTGCTGCCTTTTACCAGTAGGAACAGTAATCCAAATATAATTGTGTCTGCCCTGTTAATAATTTCATTGCATTTATGCATAGATTCTAGGTGTCATGGATAAAAATACTCCAAAATGTACATTGTGAAATACAACGCACTGAAAAAAACCCTTAATTAGAGCACTGATAAATACATCTTCCTCAGTCCCCTTGGAGGACATATACATATAAGATATCTTCATGATTGCTCTTACGATCTGCCTACAACATGATTGATTGGAAATAGTACTGTCTTGTTAGGGAACACCAAAAAAATGCAATATGAATTGCATAGCTTTTTGAAGAACTCTTGGATGACCTTTTTGGACAGAAATCTTTTTTCAGTAGGGGCCTAACAAGTGACATACTACTGTTCCTGTTGCTCAACTTACCTAAGGAGTAATGAAAGGGCAGCAATTCTCGCATTTTTAAGTACGCAAAAAGCAAACAATTTTTACTCCTGTCAGTCAAAGTAGGTACTCTTCATAAATGCCATTTTGAGGAATTTGGTAGAGAGTGACTGGATTAAAGGGAAGGAGTTTACCTGAATTAAGATGTTTGTGATTGAGAAAGAAGCTAAAACCCAGAGATTTTAATCTAATTCACTAAGTGCAGATACCTCAAGGCAAATATTCACCCGTATACACATTGTAGAACTAATGCTGCTTGACAAACCAAACACAATTATCATTTAAAACAGGTTTCTGAGGGAGAACACAATAAAGTTAAGTACCACAGCAATATCTGGCTGGAATGTTTCTCACTTGGAGGCTGAAATCTATAGGTAGGATACAATTTCCTTCCTATGTCTCTCTAGTTGTAATTATGACTAATACAAGATTCAGAGGATTTTTATAAACAGTGCATCAATGTACAAGATCTGTAGGTACAGTTTTTTCCCTTTCTCTTTTCAGCTGACAACTAGAAAACTGAAGAGCTTAATCACATGAATTTCTTCATTGTATATCTTTCAAGTAAAAAAGAATACAGAATTATTTCATTGTCTGTGATTTAGACCACAAGAAAAATAAAAATCAAAGCCACACGATTTGTAAAGGAAGTGTGTGCTCTCCTTCCTGTTCCACAGCTCCTTAATATCATGTCACATGGAGTCTCAGATACAAAGCTCTGTATTTATTTATATATGAAAATGATGTGGTGCCAGGTGAGAGAGAAAGCAGTGGTTTTCGCTGACCTTCAGAAGCCACAAATATGTGGCAGAATAGTTGAATAGTTGATTTATAGTTGAATTATAGCCTAGTGTGACTGAGAATCAATACTGCTGCAAACAAACAAAAATATAATAATAGAAAAAAAGGGGGAAATTTTTAAAATCTGGCCTTTTTTTGTGCTTATGCCATACAAACTCAAAGTGGTACATCTCCAGTTACAAATAAATTACCTTAACTTCACATAAAAGTTGGGTAACTGTTTTATATTTTTGTTAAATCATCCGGCAAATAAAGGTACGTAAAAACACATTGTATGTGAGAAAACAGGGCTTATTACAGAAAAGTTTGTACTGCCTCATAGATCACCAGTTCCATGTGTCCGCCACTCCATCCCATCACACTGCATTCAGTGTTTGTATGTCAGCATGGTAACTGGAAGACCAGTAGGAGAGCCATTTCAATACACTCATTCAGGCTTGCTTTCACCAAATCTACTCAACTGAAAGCTGGACTGAAAATATTATCCCTTCTGTACGAACAGTGAGAAACACTGACTTTACATAAAATTTCAGACGGATCTACTACTTTCCAGAGCATAAACCAAATAGGAACACGGTAACATAGCATGGACAAGGATTTTCTCAGAAGACTGAGCTGACCCATGAGACCTGGCCGATTATATGTCGTCTTCAAGACATAGCCAAAATCTAACCATATATCATAGTGATGCTGTGAAAAGCCGAAAATCAGGACTCAATAGTCGGGTCTGACTATTAAGCAGGTATTCTTTATTGCAGCGCTGGACGCACAAGGGATCGCTCCTCCTAATGTGCGCGCCAAATAGGGTTAATTGCATAACTTATATACAAATTATACATATATATTCATTAGGTTTCCGGGAAATGATCTACATATTCATTATTTTTCCAGGAACCCATTATCATATGCTAATGTCCTTTGCGCATGCCTGTTGGCGCCTCCGGGTGGTCGTCAGGGGTCTCTGGATGAAAGATATACTCCTCCTCACTCTGTTCGCTTGTTGACCTTTACTTTTGCGCAGACTCAGTTCTGAGATCAAGTATATTTTGTCTTTTAAGGAATGATCTGGTCTGGTTTTGTGTTTGTCCTGCAGTTCTCTTATCTTTATGGTCCCGCGCATCTGCTCTCCCAGGGCTGAGCTGTCCAAAGCAAGGTTATTTAGGAGTCTCTTATCTTGGAGTCTTTCTGACTTCACCCAAAACTACAAGGATCTAGTTACACCAGTTGAACAACAGCTCTAATCAGTTTAAAGAGACAGAACATTTCTATATTCACAGGTATCAATAGAATGGTTTCAGTTGGAAGTGCCCTTTAAAGATCATTGAGTCCAACCCCCCTGCCATGGGCAGGGACATCTTTCACATAGAATCATAGAATGGTTTCGGTTGGAAGGGACCACAGAAAGATTATGTTATAACTTCTAGTAGTTTCTAGACAAAAAGAGCCCTGCACTGATTGTTCAAGAAAATGCCAGAAGCTTATAACAGCTTTTACTAAGTTACTTTATTTCATTTAATTGCTCCCCGTAAAAGTCCATCCCTGTTCTCGCAGCAGCTGGACCACTAGTGCAAAGTGACAGGACTTAACCAGAATTTTGCCCTGCCGCATCCTCCACAGGGGTAGTTTTGCATGTGTTGTTTAATCAATCCTACAAGAAGTTTGATGGAAAGTTGTGTTCTTCCATAACCTGCTGATGTAACTTATAGAGGGCTTTTAGATGTGTAAATGAAATTCTTATGAGGTTTTTTTACAGTAATAGTCCTTTAATTAGGGTGACCCAAGTGGTGAGCTTCAGGCTGGATCCAATGCTATTTGGCCTGACACATTTTGGGGGGGGGGGAAATTTCACTTCCACTTCTGTTAGGTAACAGAGAAAAAGTGTGAGGCATGCTTCTGGCTATATCTGCACTGTGACCAAACAGGCAGACTCCACACAGAACACTATAGGATTCTCAGTTCCAGTTTTTTGACTAAAAACTTAGCCGTCCCAAGGTGGATCAGAAGTTACATCTCCAAGACATGTTTCTACATCCTAAAGCAATTCATAATGATTTGTCATCCTTCTAGCTATCATTCTAGCACACTTCCTAAATTCTTTAGTGTCTAATTCTGTAATTGTTAGTGGCATTATATAAGTAAAAGGAAAAAAAAAAGTGTAAGTGGAAAAGTATTTTGCACTTAGTATAATTATGAGTTATAAATAAGATAGTTGTTTTCTTATTTACACATATGAACCCAGTCATTTACATGAATAATTCAATTTTTTTCACAAATTCAAGTAACATAAAAAAAGTATTTTACTTTTTCATCCCAAGATCTCTAATATATCAATATGTTTATTCTTGTATGATGTGACACATTTTTAATGTTGTTCCTAAAGTATTTTTAGATTTTACTTCACATGAAACCAATATTGCATGCCCAACTGTAACACATTACATGTGCATTGTTTAGCAATTGTTTTATATAGTTTAAGATGCCTTGTGCTATATTTTACATTAGAGCTTAGTGTAATTTTCACTCCTCACAACTAAAATTTAAATATCTAGAAAAGCTGTTTCTATCTGAAATACTTAAAATGCAATAAAGGAGCTGAAGGTTTATGTCGGTTTGGTGACATGCCAATTAAAAGTCCTATGAACTTGAAAAAATTACATTTGCTTCATTTACTGTATAATACAAAACAATAAAAAGCCATTATTCTTGAGAAGCTATGAAGATTCAAGGAACAGTGGCATGTTGTAGAGATAACTTATTTATGTGTAATAATTGGTAAATATACTTTTCAAACTGCAAAATAATGCAAAAGTGTAAGTTTATGTTTTTGAGATTTAGTAAGATGAGGCTTCACGTTTGAACATGTTTTGTTTCTTCTGTATTTTGTGTCTATAATATTCACCTTCCAAAGAAAGAGTGGAGTTGAGCTTTTGACTGTGATTGACTCTCCTGTATGCAGGGACACAGAATCAGTCTCAGCGTGCCTTGCCCAGTATAAATCGGTTACTGGAAGTAGCAATACTTGCACTATCTTGCTAAAGGTAGTGTAACAGTGAAAGTGGAGTCAGGAGATATCTACATCTCTTGGATACAGGAGTTGAATGCACCATTATCAAGTTCGCTGATGATACTAAAGTGGGAGGTGCTGTTGACTCTCCTGAGGGACAAGAGGGCTTGCAGAGGAATCTAGAGAGATCAGAGCATTGGGCAATCATCAATGGCATGAAATTTAAGAAGACCAAATGCTAGATTCTGCACCTAGGGCATTGGACACAAGTATAGACTGGGAGAGGAGTGGCTGGAGACCAGCCCTGCAGAAAGGGATCTGGGGTTGCTGGTTGGCAGCAGGCTCAAGATGAGTCAGCAATGTGCCCTGGCAGCCAAGAGGGCAAACCGCATCCTGGGGTGCATCAAAAACAGTAAAGAGGTGATTATCCCTCTGTATTTAGTGCTGGTGCGGCCTCACCTTCAGTACTGTGTGCAGTTCTGGGCCCCACAATTTAAGAAGTATATGAAGGTCCTTGAATGCATCCAGAGGAAGGCAACAAAGGGCAACAAAGCTGGTGACAGGGCTAGAAGACATGTCCTATGAGGAGTGGCTAAGGGCTCTGGTTTTGTCTAGTTTGGAGAAAAGAAGGTTGAGGGGTGACCTCATTGTTCTCTATAGCTTGCTGAGGAGAGGAAGTGGAGAGGGAGGTGCTGATCTCTTCTCCCTGGCGTCCAGTGGCAGGATGTGTGGGGATGGGTCAAAGCTCCCACAGGGAGGTCCAGACTTGACATTAGGAAGCATTTTTTTACCGACAAGGTGGTCAAGTACTGGAACAGGCTTCCTAGAAAGATTGTCAATGCCCCAAGCCTGTCAGTGTTTATGAGACATTTGGTCAATGCCCTTTAAGTTTTGGTCATCCCTGAAGTGGTCAGGCAGTTGGACTAGATGACCACTGTAGGTCCCTTCCAACTGAACTATTCTATTCTATTCTATTCTATTACAAATTAACATTTTAGAATGCAGACACATGAGCTGATGTAATCTTGCTTGGAGAAACTGTATCCCCAATCCTGGTGGCATTTAGCAACTCAGTTTTGAGGCACTATGATAGCAATATAACATCTCTTAGAAAGAAGGCAATCAATGTAGACCCACCCTCCTTTGAATATCAAACATGACACTACCAAACAAGATAGCACTGCTTACGAGAATAGTATGCCTTTGATAAGTGTGAGATTCAGAGTTTTCAGACTAAAAAACCCTTTCTGCATCAGGCACAGACATTTGAATTTTGAAGATGAGCCCTTAGCCCCATTTACATAGCTCTTCCTGAAACAGAAAATTTCAACAACTGTATATTATTGCTTTCAAAAAGTTTCAGAAGATTTCAGCTTCATTCCACAACAGGACACAAATTATGGTCTCATTGTATATATTTAACAAAGCAAAAATGCACAGTTTATATAATTACGGCATTCAGTATTTTTTTCTGAATATTTTTTCTAGTATCCATTTGTAAAAACAAATATTTATTTTCTAATAACTCAACAGTACCCATTGTTTCCATTTGTTTTTAACAACATATTAAGATCACATTACTGCAAACTGATAAAACAAATGCAGCTCTCTTGTTAATGGTTAATCCAAGTGTGCCATTTCATGGACTTGTCATTAAAGACTTTTAATCTACCTAAAACCTCATTGAGTTTTTTCATTAATTGGTAATGCAAGCTTCCTTAAATTTTGAGTTGTACACATACTTCTTTAATGGATGAATAAACAGTATTAAGCACACTGAAGCCAAGGCTCTTGACACGGATGGTCTCCAGTGCAATGCAAATCAGCAAGATGTTTCCACTGATGTCTATCACAGGATCTATACAAAACCAAATGAAGGCACTATCTTCAATTCAAAGACCATACTTTGAAACAGACAACAGAAAGAGAAATGATAATTCTACTGGCATCAGTAGTCTAAACTCACAATCTTGACACAGGAATGGTTAAAATGCACACACACACATATATATATACATGGTAAGTGCTGATGTCCTGATCATTTACTCATTTATATACACATAAACAAAATTAATGTGTACACTTCCCTCTTTCAGCCTTGCTAAAGTCATTGCCTTATTTACATGATCAAATTGCTCTGTAACCTATTTTCTATTCTTTTTAATATTTTAGAGGTACAGAACAGCATATTAAATAGAATATATAATTGTATCACTAAAGCAATATCTAGGAAGAATAGTATTTCATTCATTACTTTAATAAAAATTATTAAACCATAAATTATAATTCTTTATACATTACATTATACTATAATAAATATAATTGTGATAAATTATATTAAAATCTGAATTTTAAACCTCCAATTATTATTTCAAGTTATATTCACTGTGCTTTATTAGAGCTGCAGGATAGAAAAGGCTTGTCTTCAGCAGTAAAAAGATAATTGTAAAAATATATCCCAAAGAACTGGTTATGACAGGAGGTAGAAATTTTAGTTTTACCAAGTAAATAATTTTTTTTGGCTCTTTTTTATTGCTTTATCATATGCCCTTCAAACACAGTATACAACTAGCCCTTCTGCTTGAATATGTTCCTTACATCTCCTTGTATTAGTATTTCCAGTTGCTAGGGAGCACTGAAACATCAGCTGAATGTGGTGTGGCCTGTACATACTTTTTAGAGCTTCTCTTCTCCATAACTCTTCAGTGATCTATGCATACATCTGGCATCACTGGCCTCCCAGGGTTCCCCACCAAATGCACAGTGTTTGTGCTGCTTTGACTCTTGTTAAATAGTATATGACTTTCCCATGTTATCAGCATAGCTATTAGTGCCGGAAGATTGTCTTTGCTGCAGGATAAAAAAAATCTGGCTTTGTGGGATTAGAAAGATCCCGTCTCTACTCTTACTGCTCTGTGGATTCTCTGGGATTTGAAAGGTGTTCAAGCACTGTTAGAAAATGAGAGAGAACATAACTTAACAAAGGTTCAAATTTGACTTGGATCTTGCATGAATTAGTGGATTAGTTCATTGTTTTCCAAATTTATTTGATCACCTTCATTTCAATGTAAACAATATATCAGCATTCACTTGACTAACCTGCAGGAGAAACACAGGGTGAATTTACAGTCTAGTTTGTGAAAAAGCTGTGACTCTAATAGACAGAAGTAATAATTACATTATATAGACGTTGCATTAAAGAAACGAAAACCAGCGTCTTCCAAATTTTCAATATAATAAAATATTGCATTCCATGGATCTGGTGTTTTTTTCCATGCATAAATATTTCTAGTATTTTTTCAGTTATGACATTCTTGTAAATCAAAATTATTTTCAAACAATACCTATTCAGCTAACCTTTTTTGTCTAAACCAAACTTACAAAACTAGAAGTGCAATGCTCAAATACAGATGCAAGTCTGCAACTGAAATTTAGCCTAATCCTCTCTCCCTGCTGCAACATTTAGCAGGCATGCTGATTCCACAGAACTGCAGCTCATAGTCTAAATCCTCATTTTTATCGTCATCCCTATTCCTCAAAACCCTTAATTAAAACCTACTGAAGTTATTAATAAAAAGAGGCAAGAAAAGCTTCTTCTGGTTGCAACAGGCTTTTGAACAAATGAGTTCACCATGAAAAAAATAATTTTAAAAAGTTTAATTAAAGCCTGGAATAATACCAAAAATGCATTTCAATAAGAGCCAAGCCAAAAGTTAGAGTTCATTAAAAGGGATCTGGAGGAAAATAACATCAAAAGTCAATGGTAACTAAGAACAGAGATAGAAGAGATTATTATTTTGTCTATCCCTCTATGTTTTTTCCCAAAGATTGCTGAAAGCTGGAGGAATTTATCACAATTATATAACTTCAGAGATCTGTTCCTACGGCTTAGATTTTATCTCTCAGAAACCATACAAAATTCTGAATCTCAGGTCTTTATTAAAGAATAAAGCCTGCAAAGAAATAAAAGCCAAGCAGACCCTTTTTTTCTTTCAGTGGGGATTTCATGTTCTTCGCTTCTTGATTTTTTATTTGGTTCAGTGTGAAACCTGATACAAGCTGTGCAATTTCTTCTTAAAGTCTTGAGCCACACAGAAGTTCGAATTGGATCTTACCTCCTTCTAGCAGTTTCCTGTGTGATTATTCTTACTTCAGCTGGCCTGTTTTTTTCCACTAAGTGTAGTGTGAAGCAGGGATGTTTTACTGTAGAGCCAATGATACCAAAATTGCAGGTTACTCTATCTTTTATATTCTATTTTCTTCCTCAAGGCAAGCTGAACTGCTTTCCCATTTATCTGTTATTAAAGTATGTGCACTGACTATATGGATAGTTGTAAAAAGTAGTGCAAGACACAACAGGCAGAGTATCTGTGTGAAACTTCATTTGATTTTGTAGTCTTTTAACTTTTCCCACTTTGCCAATTACCAATTTCAGAATATGCAGTCTGCCTTCTCATTGTGACTGAGTACTGATTAAGAAATTATTTCAATGATCAACAATCTTTGAGAAACTTAGAAATTACTTAAAAACCTTACACTTATTATTAGTTATGAATGAAGGTATATCCTGCATATATAAACTGAATTTATGAATCACAGACTGATGCTGTGTTTGCATAAACTTAAATATCTTTGAGTTTAGAAGAACTAGCTCAGTTTGTACTCACTGGGGTTCAATCCATAAATTTATTTCATAGAAGTGATTTAAGTTAGAAGGGTGCCATTAAGTGTAGGGGAACAAATGAGTGAGACGCTGGATTCTCTCTGCTAAATAATGACTGGTTTCAGCTCCCACTGAAGGAAAGATTTTTTGTCTGTAATTCTCCTCATCGTGCAACAACAGCTGTGCCTTAATTTTGACAGGATGTTCACAGAA
>VYZW01027330.1:9778-42950 GCA_013401315.1 Balaeniceps rex
CCTTCCAGTGCCAAAGGCCAGCATCAAAGCATAGCTGCCTATAGAGCTCAAAGGAGAAGGCATCTGGGACAAAAGCAAAGTGATGCCAGTTCTTATGTCCAGAGACCAACGCACAGGAGCCGCCTGCTCAGATGGTGGTGTCTGCTAATGCAATCGAACAGCACAGCTGCAAGTCACTTGGTTAATTCAGGTTAGAAAGCTTGTTGAACATGCACAGCGGATGCTATACGCTACGATTCCCTTATTAGTTGTATTTTGGATTTTTGGCAAACAAGTCACTCAAATGTCTTTAGGATAGGGGCCTGCAGCGTTTGAAGATGGTGCTGTGCCCAGGTGAGGATACTTTGCAACTGAATCTGACATCAAGATCATATCTAGTATTCCTCATGTATACTACTTCAAAAATGGCCATCGTGCGACAACCAGCATATGCTGGCATTTTAGCTAAGAGCAACAGATGAGCAGCTGGTTCCCATTTTGAAATCTGATTTGGAAAATATATCAAACCAGCTGCACCCAGTTCTCTTATCCTGAAAGTACTGTTCTTTAAAAATATTTTCCATATATAATTTACAGCTTCTATACTTTTCTGGCGAAGAAAAGAAAACAAACCCTAACACTGTGTAGTCTGGCTTAAGCTGAAAAATCACTTTTTTAATACAAATTTAGAATCATTAACAAATTTAATAAATCACTTCTTTGTAACTGTTATGACATTCTTAAATCAGCTGGTATAAATGTGAAGAATCACTGATTTAACTAGCTTTTTTCCCAGTATAAATTCATTAGAATCACTGCAGTCCCACATCTGAAGAAATGTAGTATTCCAGAAGTCAAACACATGCTCAGATCATAATCAATTTTTCAGAAGAAAAGATTCATCAAGGCCTTTTTAATAAAAACTCGATACTGTAAAAAGATCTCTAAATGTCTGGACCATTATGCCCGGCCACACAAATGGACTCCATAGGTTTTCAGATGACTCCAGGGCTGACAAATGCAAAACCTCTAACAAGGCAGGCTTTCTATTCTGCAAAAATCCATTCATTTTAATGGTGCAGGACCAAAGTATATGTAAGCAAGTGGACTTAAATATTATTGCTAAATTTGAAGATTCTCAGAGTTCATTAAAGCATGTAAGAAAGATTACTGTGAGAACTGTAGTATTTTAGAGACGTGCACCACAAGTGTTTTCTATCCTTAAGTATGGAACCACAACCCCAGATGACATCTAGGCAAAAAATAAGCTGGTTAAACATTTTCAAAGCTTGTACAGAACCTAAAATTATTACAATATAAGTTTAATTATATGTGGCAGCTAATGGCTTATTAAAAGAACACTATTTTTTCCTGCATTTTTTCTCAATATGCTTTCAGATTTGCAGACTCTTATGATATTAATAACTATCATTACAACATTTCAGTTTACAGACACAAATAAGCTTGTTCCTGTTCGTATGTTTTGTAAAAGGAAAAATAACTCCTGTGCATGTTTTCTAGATCAGAGCTCTATCCTGAGCAAGAGCAATGATTCCAAATATCTATTCCATTAAGGTCTTTAAAAAAGGGGAAAAAAAAAGAAGGAATTTACTTTTAGCAGTAGGAATTAATCACAAAGCAATTATAATAAAATGAATTTTATATTATCATTTAACTAAATATTTGCAGAAATAATACCGTCTATGATTCTATGATTCTAGAAAGAAGGCTTAACTTTTTCTAGCAGTATTTAACTCCATTTTTATTAAAATCTGCATAGTTCATTTTCAGCAAACCCTGCCAGCAATCTCTTTCCAGTAGCCACTTAAGCTTGCTACAGACCAGCAAGCAGATGAATGATTAACTTTGATGGTAAAATCCACCAAATTCTGAAATAAAGTTAGCCATTAAGTGTACTTCTCTCGCTGTTTCCAAAGTATAATGTTTGAAACAGATAACTTTCTGGTTTTGTACTAAGCTAAATCCCATTTTTAGAAGGATAAATATCAAAGTGACGCTGTGCCGGAGATAAAACAGTAAAGAATTTCCTTCTGCAAGAGCCAATGCAGGGAGAGCAGTAGGAATTCTTCCCCCTAATTATTAGCAAGATCTAAAAAAGTAAGGGATTAGGAGAAAAAGACCTTTGAATCACTGAAACCCTGGTCTATTTTTTCAAAATGTGTTCCTTTTTTCTCTCATATACACCCGCAGTTATATAAAGACAACCTACCAGAGAACTATTATCTGCTTCTGGGGACAAAATCAGCATCCTTTGGAACTCCAGAAATCCAGTTATTCAAATAAATTCACCTATAAAATCGCAAAGAACTTTTTTGTGATTAAACAAACACATTAGCTAAATAAATTACATGATTTATTCAGACGTTAGCACTGGCACCACTGTGGGCGTCAATGTAAGAGTCGGTTAACTGCACTTACATATGGTAGTGGGTCTGAAGTGTCGTATTGCGTTTTTCAGCCATTTCCAGGCTGATATTTTTTACAGTGGTGTATAAACACTAGTAATTGCTAATGCAGAAGTAAGATGTGTATCTGGAAATTTCCAAAAAGTGTCAAAAATTCTGCAGATACCAAATACCAGATACCTTACCTCTAGATTAAATAAAAAGACAATGAATCAGTAAAATATATCAATTGCAGAATCTTGCAATTAAAAGCAGCAGTCTTTAGCTCCCTTCAATTAAGCAAACTCCCAGTATGCCTTATTGGCATGAAACCGATATAGAGAGACCAGGATCAGGAGAAGAAAGGCAGTTCTAAGCATTCAAAACAAGCCAAGTGCAAAATCTGCATACAACCTCTAATTTTATCAAAACTATATCCATATGAGAAGTTGGTCAGGGACAGCTGTATAGGTGGAAGGCTACCCCAAAGGATATTTAGGGTTCTCCTTTATTTGCTATAGTCTTTGTGTGCAACAGTAGGAAGGTCACTCAGAGCCGGTATTTGAAAGTTTTCAAGCACCTAGAGATACAGATAGACGTTGGGGCTTGATATAGATGCTCAAGGATCTATATCACAGGAACCTAGTGCCATCTGAGACACTCCAGGGTATCCACAGCACCTGCACAGAGCTGGCAGCTATGACTGAGAATGTGTGGGACAACTAAGGTACCTGGACCAGCAGCTGGAGGCCAGATAGGGTATGGCACCGGACCCCTATGTTTAGGCAACTGGATTGTGCCCAAGAGGATATCTAAATCCAATTTTGTCATATAATGCTCTAGTTCCCATATATAAAAGGGGAAAGATTTTACTCTGCAGCAGCTTTCAGGACTATAAAGAGGCCAGACTGATGAAGTATGCAGTAAGAGACACTGGATATGTTTATTATACTGAAAAGACACTAGAAAAATCTATAAGTAGGATGTTCTTGACATAGAAGATACTTCATTTAAGGTCCTCTATATTACTTTGAAACAGATCATACTAACTGATACTGATAATGTATACAACTCCAGAATTCAGTTCTGACGTGCTTTCTGACCCTAGTCCCAAATCGCTGGCAGACACTTCCTATCACAAGGTTTGCACAGCTGAAAGACTAATATGGCCATAATCTCAGGATAAGGTTAAATACTTCTATTTTACAAGTCAGCATTTAAATCCACAGTTAAGCACCAGAAGAGAAGTATCCTGATTTTCAGAAGTGCCATATGTCCACACTTCAGTAGGCTATATTGCTATGTAAGGACGTATGGATTACTGCTGCACATTTTAGGATGGACAGGGAAGCCACTGAAGTTTCCATCGCAATTTCCTGGGAAGACTGTACAAAAACTCGTTTGTGAGCCCTTGATCTTAGTGAGTGCTCTGTCTCACAACAATCTCAAGGAGCACAGGTAATTAAATTCTCAAAATCCTGTGGTTTGTCTAATCTGGGAGTACAGTTGTTTGTCTAATGTCACTATCTATTTTTAATACAGTGATGACAATGCTTACAAGAAAAAACTTTTGATACTCAGGTATGAAAAGATCTAAAATAATTTACATCATTTCTAGGATATGCATTGCAGATCCATGGCAATGTATCTATTTTCTCATGCTAGATTTTGTTAAAAAAGGGTACAACTACAGTGGAAAACAGTATAAAAATACAGTTATACAGCAGTTTGCAAGTATCTGATACACCAAACAGTGAGCCATGACAGGTAAGGTAACAAATGCAGCTCAGACTGAAATAAATATTTGATGTGAGCATATATGCACTATACATTAGGATATGTAATCATGGACAAGTGATACACAAACACCACAGTAGCATCCGAAATCTAAAAGCATACCATATGAAAAACATGAGATGTTGATACTATCATCTGTTTTCATGAGCCTCAGGACAGAAACAGGTGAGGGAAAGGCCTGTGCTGAGTTGGGGCTGCCCATGTCTTGGGGACAGAATAAGGTCCCCTCAGTGTCACCTCCTGCTGCAGACACTACCATGGGATGAAGCTCCTCGGGGACACATCCTTGACGCCCAAGGACATTGCCCCCTGCCCCAAATCAGTATAGCTGGCATGCAAGATGTTAGTAAAAAAGGTCCTAGTCTCCAGTTACAGCTCCCTAACCCATGTCAAAAGTTTTTAAAAAATAGTGGATAGCATACTGATATCAAACCATTCACAGTGTTACAATACTTTTTTTCTCCCTCTTGTATCATCTGAATCTTTTAGGGTCACTGATGTTGCCCACCATTAATGTCAACAGCAGGTCATGATTATATTTATTTCATGAGCACAGATGCAGGTTTACTCAGTAAATCAGCAAACAAACCGAGAAGGTATCACAGACTCTCTATTGGGAACAAACTAACCAAGACAGTCTTTCTGCCAGAGCCTGTGCTGGCTCTCCTGTTACTTTTCCAGGTGCAAGTGATAAGGGATCATTTTAAAATAACTAAGAACAATGTATATTTCTATTCTCTGTGTAAGTTCTAAGCAAAAAAATAGAAAGTAGGTAATAGCCCAGATTATATAAAAATTATATTTTCAAAATTACGCCTGCTGATTTACCGTTTTCCAGCATTTCTGTTCAGAATCAGGGCCAAATGAACAGAGACTCTGAAGATGCAATTCCTTAAAGCATTTAATCTGCCAGTCACCTATAATAACTTCCCTCTACCACACTCATACACTTCTTCCAAATTCTCTGTCAGGTGTATGAATTATTACATTTTTAGCTTATTCCAGGCAAATAATTTAACACAGTGATGTGTTAATAACTGAAAATAAAAATTCTGTTTTATTGCTAAATCAGCCAGTGGCAAAACAAGTTAGCAACATCCAAATGATGAATAGGTTATGTCAGTGATATTTCCTAATGGCTTATTATTTGGAGGCAATAGGGCACCAGCAATGTTTATAACCCATAGCAGACATAAACCAAGGGAGTTACTGTTATGATACATTACACAATTGCATTGCTCCAGACAACAACTGATACTTGGGAGGTGGTGAATTTTAGGTCCCACCAAACTCATGGGGAAGCTCTTGGATGTTCTGGATCTGGTCAAGTCATGCACCCTCCTGAGCAGTGGATCAGTTGTGCTTCATTAAAACACAGCGGCCCCACCAGTGCCTGGGTCTGCAGCAATGACTCTGCTATATCCCCTATATCCTCTTCAATATTTTGTGTTCTACAGTTTGCATTTTATCTGATAAACGCTGTTTCCTGTAAAAGGAGAACTGACCTAGACCCTGCCACCAATGTTGCGCATTACAGAAACTGCACTGCCTGAAACATTTTTCTATCACGAAGCACAACGGAGAAAAGTATCTGCAGTCTCAGGAGTCTGGGCAGGATTGCAATATCCAAGTTTCCTTCTTACCCCTATGATATTTATTCTGTGACAGTAACAAGTAGATTTAACTTTAAAAGTTGTACGCAAGCAAGAGATCAGGAAATTCAGACTACCAACTGTTTGATCTATGTCATCTACCCAGCGTGGTCAACAAGCCATATGTCAAAAACTTCTTGTAACTGGCACATACGCCTCAGAGAGTGCAGGGAAAGGAGAGATCTAAGTCTTTCCTAGGTGGGAGATGACCATGGCTCTTGGTGGGTCCAGGACCCCCATGCAGGGCAGGATTGGTTTGGGCAAGGTAGGACATCTAGGTCAGTCCAGAAGGACACCATTGACTCTGGCGTCAGCTGCATCTGCTGCCTTCTGCCCTCCTGCAGCAGGGCTTTATTTTACCAGCGAACCTCAGGCCACCAAAGTCCTGCTGCTGTTGGCATCCTGCAGCCCTAACCTGCAAGCTGCAGCAGAGGCACCCACGGGCACGGGCTGATCTGCTGCCACAGATCAGGAATCTCAGGTGGGAGCAGGTGCAGTTCGGGTGGGATACTCTGAGTAAAGCACAGTAGTGTCACTGTCTGGCAGGGCTAAAGGACCAGGGAAAGATGAAGCACTGAGGTACCCAGTCCCACTAGCCAGACTGACAGTGAATGAAAGTTTTCCTGAGAGTTGAAATCTAGACAGAAATAATTCTTGACTTGTAACGGGAGAGAGACAGAGATGGGATAAGAGGAACAGATATCTTATTACATTCTGATGTGAACTGCAGCCAAAAATTTGGTATTTTACTTTACTAGAGTTTCCAAAGGAAAAAAATAAATTAAGAAACTGCTGCTTCTGACAACCTGGAAAACTACTATACTTCTGTAACAACAATATAAACCTTGTTAAAATATTACACTCACACAAATTATTCAAATAAATCAACGTTCACTCCATTTACAATACAATTGCACCAGCTAACTTCTGTTGAGAATCCTGCCCACCATTTGCTGGAGCTATAAAAGAGGAAGGAAAGTAACTGAGATTACCCAGGCCTTTTCCATTTGAAAAATCCTGTCTTAAAATAGTTTGGAGAAGAAAAGCCTGAGAACAGCATGTTCTTCACTTGTTGGGTTTTGAATGAATGCAGCAATTCTGGGACATAGCTGAGCATTATTAGAACATGGATACATCCAATTCTGAGCTCCAGAATCATTTTTGGTACAAGAGGGATATTAAAAATACTAAAAATATTTCCCCACTCTCTCTATCTTGTCCCACAAAAACAAAACAATGGTCTGCCCCCTCGGTACTGTGCTTGAGGATCTCATTACTTTTTGTTTTCTTTAAGGGATGAATGAGGGTTTATTTCTTCAAGGCTCCTCTGCTGATCTTTGCTAAGAATTTCTCTAAGGTCTCGCATTACAAACAATAATAGGACTCTTTCTACAAATAAACTTGATGTGATTAGGGACTGTCTATCCTGCTATGATTTTGCTTCATTGACAGATTCACTTTTCTTTATGCCACTTACTGTGTCTGCAAAGTGTGTAAAGCATATATTTGTAACATTTCCAGCAATCAGATATAATTTAACCACCAAATGAACCAGCAGGAAGGAGAAGAAGAGGGGTACCAGGCACCAAATGACAAAAAGAAAGATTGCTTGCCTACGTTCTTCTTTCTGTGATGTATTGTTTATAAGGATATTCATACTGGGGGTGAATTAATTAACCTGCTCCCCCTTACCTAATTGAATATACAGAAGTAGATGCCTTCTACCCAGTCTTCTTTCCTCCACCTCAGAGTCCCCTGGATTTGGCAACCGAAGGAGCAGCAAATGTGCACACAAGCATCCCAACTCAAAAAACATACTACAGCTAAGTTACTTCTCTCTTTCCCCTACCTAGGCAGGCAAGGACGATTCCAAGCAGGGTACCCCACTAAGCACCATGGCCTGGGGAAGGGTTCAGGGTTCCTTAACAAACTTCCTAGAGGTGGCATCATCTGTTGAGAATTTAAATGTTGCAAGTAATAATAGTTACTTAATAGTTAATTACAAAATTTGAAGATTTTCCTCAGGCAAACCATCACAGCTGCTTGAACTAGGATAAAAAATAAACGCTGCTTTATCAAACTGTTTGAATTTTTCTCTTCCACAACACTCTCCACTATCCAAAGCAATAGTCCCTGTTTTAAATCCACAACGTTTTTGAGTTTAAGCGCCTTTTCTAATAGGCAAACAACCTAAGGATCCTCCTGAATGGTTTTACCCTGTCAGTATAAAAGCAAAGTCCACCTGGGAGTCTAGGTGGGCAAGGAAGCCTTAGCCCTGGGACCAAGCAGTTTCAGGAAGAACACAAACCCATCAATGACTGGAAATGAACCTCAGATGTAACCACAGGAAGGAACTGAGGGTAGGTTCAAAGAGCAATTGTAACTGTAGTCAAGGCAGCGTATGGGCTTCTGCCTAAGGACCCACCTTTCTCCTATCCTGCTGTCCACAGTGATCTTCACTAGGAACGTAACATTCCCTGAACAGTGGAAGGAGCAGGTAGTCATAGACTTGAAAAACTGCCTCAAAGGGCGTAAGTCCCACTGAGGGACAAAATTTCTAAACAGGAAGATCTTCACCAAGTCTGCCATAGGAGGGAGTTGTTGCAGCAGTATTTCTTCCTGCACACATTCTGACAGCCACTTTAACTTGAACAATAGGGGAACGTACAGGCATGGTACAAGTCTTGGTCTTGCACCACCACAGTGGAGAAGAGGCCAGAGGCACCAATGTTCTTGTACTCACAACCTGTGCTTGAACATACTGTCAGAACCATTGTGTGGTCCAACCGCTTCCTTAATGATGCACAGCTGTAAGCACCTTTTATGTTGACTTCTTGCCAGTACATTCTCTTGCCAAAAGTAAGGGCTGTTTGAATTAATTAAGTTATTCACAAATTGAATTATATTGTAATGTAAACTACTAAATGAAAACATCTATTAAAATATTTGTGTATTTTTATTTTGTGGATATATTACTTTTACAGTTGTTCTCAAAGTTAGATAAACTGTACTTACCATAAAACCCTGTCTTAAAGTAACACATGACGTGAAATGAAACCCTGCTACCATCTGTGAATAATGTAATCAGGCAAATGAGGAATAATAACTACATCATGGTAATTTAGGACAGAACATACTGAATTACAATTGTCAGCAGCTTGGTTTATAGCTCACACACTTGAGAAAAGCACAGCATATAAAAAGACTGGGGAAGGATTTAATTAAAATATGATTACAGAAGAGAACATAAATGACACGATATTACTTTTCAAGGGTCCACCACTATTATTTGTATCTTGATGTAAAACTGAAAACTTATACACACACAGAAAGATAATTTCAGTGATATAGGGTTGCTTTTACGCATCACAAATCCACAGGGTTTAGCTTGTAACAGAATAGTAATTCCACCCAACCCTTTGGGCTTGCAGTAGGTCGGCAAGGAAACAACCTACAGGAATTACACCAGGTTCTTTCCATTTTCTAAAAGTTTCCTATCTGTTCACAGACCAGAGGTGTAAGTCGGTGGTGTCCCTCCCCAGTATACAGTGACTTCCATTGGGGATGGCCTGCAGCAGAAAGCAAGCTGGTAGGATGCTGTTCTTCCCTACGCTGGCATTTCCCTGGGAGGGGCTCAAGGTGGAGTTATCTTTGCCAGATTTGTGAAAATGAAGTGTCCTTCAAAATAAGGAAAAAATTTCCAGACCCTTTAAATCTACTTTGTGCATCAGACAAGGAAATTCAAGTCCCTGTTATTAAAAAAGAGCTTTTTTCCTCTCCGTTCATTTCTTGTTCCATCTCCAGTCTACATATTTTCCCCTCAAGCGTTTCCATAATCCCTTCGCTGTTGTACATTAATACTTCTTGGCCATTGACATATTCTCTTTACAGCATCACAGGCAAGTACGGAAGAAATAGGAACTGGAATAAAAAGATAAGTTATTTCCTCTTGTTACACAGGAAGCCTTGGTGGATCGATCCCAGCTACCAGAGTCTTGTTTAGCAATCCCTCCTCTCAGAGTTTCCTCTGTAAACATAGATATTTAAGAACAACTTGTCATTTGGAAAACTTTACTTCTCTATATAAAATGTTTTATGAGCCATTTCTCCATAGGGCAGAAACTTAACAAATGTTTCTGAATTCCAGTTTGATTTACGTTCTTCAGTGAGGAAGATAACTGTCCATTTCTTCTCATGTTATAAAACATTCCTTCCAGTTAGAATATTCCTGTTCCCCTAAATTACTGCACTGACACAAAAGCAAGAAACGCCTGGTAATATCCAGAGAAATTATAGCACCTGCCCTCAGAGAGGGCAGCTGCTGGTACTGGTAATAAATAAATAAACAGATAAATGTATACATATGCAAATAAATAGAAGCTTTTCACTGGATTTATGTCAACAGAAATCCAGATCCTTTCCATATGCTTCTGCTTTCCCACATCTGGGAAAAATCACATTGTACTAGTTCCATTCTGCCATGATAGCACACTGGATACTGTACCAAAATCTTTCAGTAAAGGATGGTTTGGGGGGGGGGGGACATTTAAATCCTGACTCAATTTTGTTTTATAAGAAGAACTTTCTGGAGGTGAATAACAGTGGAGTCTGGGATGAGGAAAGTATTGTAGTTGACAAAACTATACCTTCATATGACACACTTTTTTATAAAGCATTTTCTTTGTTACGCATCACAACATTTACTCTATAAAGGTGACATTTCAACACAAAACACTATAAATGATGCCGCATCAGCTTATAAAAACCTAGATTTTCAAAATTTAACAATCAATCAAGACGATGTGCATGCCTAGGAAGATTCCCTGGAAGCCAATGAAAAGCCTGTACAAAGTGCACTGCCCTGTGTATCTCCCTACTCCTGCTTGTTCCCAGGCAGTGCTGCTAAAACCTGGCTCTCACTTCTATTAGCGTTTGGCTTCTCTGGAGAATTATGAGGGTGAAAAAGATCTAAAACAGGTATTTAACATAGTTTTCCAACTTGAAAATATTTGTCATCACCTTAAAAGCCTGTCTTTAAATTTGGCTTATTAAAAATACATGACAGCCTTGTGCTTTATGATGTTCATGGTTATGTATGTCTTGGAGATGAATACTCCATGGTACTGAAAATACAACAAGAGATTTCCCGAGAACTTCTCCCATTCTTAGAATTGATTAGGCAATGCTAAATAAGAAAGCCTCTTCCAGAGTACCATGGCAATAACTGACAATAAATATGACCACCCTAAAATGTAACAGACCAAACATGCACCTAAGGTTAGCAAAGCAAATACTCCCTCTGTGAACCTCCTCTCTATTGCCAGCAGAAGGCTAAGAAATGTGAAAAGAGGAAAATGTAAGAGCAACTTGCACAAGGAAAAGATAACTAGCATTTAACCAAAGTATACAATTACCTTGATCACCACAATGGCTGGCAAGGGAAAGTAATACACAATAAAGCAAATAATGACCTACATCTTTAACAATCAGACCTACCACACCAGAATCAGCTGCAAGTGCTGAGTCTGCCAGTGGCACGCTAAACACAAATTTGAATTTAAGAACATACTAAATTATTGAGCAAATGGACTTGATTTTGACTTAACTACATCACTTTTCCCTTCAGCTTTAGCAAATTAGTATCATAATCAATATAGATGTCACACTACAGCCAAAACAATTCACAACTAAACCACGCAAAGTTTGAATTATAATTTGTAAGTGCTCCACTTTAAACACGAAATTGTAGACCATTGTAGACCATGACAAATTTAGCTGAGAATGAAGTGATCTTTCAGAAGGTCAAGCAAACACAAATTGCTCAAAATTATTCAAAATTATAGAGTTCTAAAGATGTTTAAGTAAAAAGAGCATGTCAACCAGACCTTCAAACTTTATTGAGATAATCTTCTGCTTGACTCTGATGATTTCCTTCACTATGAAGAACTACTGTTCATTTTAAAGAAAGGGCGAGTTAGGGAAACATTAAGTTAGAGATTCTCAAAACGTGGTCCACAGAGCAATTTCTAATGTTCTGAACCTTCTATTAGGAAGGTGAAAATGCATCAATTTTATCTGAAAGGGAATACTCAGAAGAGGAGCAAACACATTAGAGGGTAGAGCCAAACCAGCAACTTCCATAGCAAGATTATGAATAAGGGAGTGTCAGCCAACTGGGGGGAAGAGCATAGTAATACATGAAGGACTATGTGCTTCAGGCATGGAAATTAATACTACCTGCTTGCCCAAGTTTCTTTTGCGCAGGAACCAGGGCAGGAAGAGCAGAGGTTGTGCACGTCCAGGTAAGGTCTCAACATGGAGTCAAAATGCAGATGGGGCACAAGCCAAGACTGAGGAGCTGGAAAGTATTTCCAGGTCCCACAGCTCAGCCCCAGCTTTGGGATGCAGATGCAGAAAGCGCATTCTGCTAAGGATCCTGGCACTTGGGCTATTTTAGGTATACACATTGAATACAAGGCTAGAACTCCAAATATTTTAACAAACAAGGAAAATATGAGCAAACGTATTATTTGACATCTGAGAAGAACTATTTTACGCATCATGGTCTAATAATAAATTTAACTACTTTCTGTACAGGAAAAAAGAAGCAAGAGAAAGAGCTGACTTGGTATAGGTCCATACCATGACATTTAAAGCCAAAATATTGAAAGCTTAGTCCTGTCATGGTTTTGGTGGGGGTAGAAGCAGGGGTTGCCAAGTATGATAGCTTCTTTCAGGCTGCTGACATCTCACATACGAAATCATAGAGACAGAGAAAATCACGTAGGCACAGCGCCAGGCACAGAAAATTATTAGGCAAATACTTCACAATCCAAATCTCAAGAAAGAAGTTTGAAAAACTAGTTCACTCATCTCAAGATGAGTTTTACCACTCATGCAGTGAATACATAAAACTGTGTCGTGGTTTAGCCCCAGTCGGCAACTGAGCACCACACAGCCGCTCGCTCACCCTCCCCCTCCTCGGTGGGATGGGGGAGAGAATCGGAAGGGCAAAAGAAAACTCGTGGGTTGAGATAAAAACAGTTTAATAATTGAAATAAAATAATAATAGTAATAATGATAGTAATAAAATTGCAATGAAAAGGAGAATGAGAGAGAGAGAAACAAAACCCAGGGGGCGGGGGGGGGAGGGAAGTGATGCAACTGCTCACCACCCGCCGACCGACGCCCAGCCAGCCCCTGAGCAGCGATCGCTGCCCCCCGGCCAACTCCCCCCAGTTTATATACTGAGCATGACGTCATATGGTATGGAATAGCCCTTTGGTCAGTTTGGATCAACTATCTTGGCTGTGCCCCCTCCCAGTTTCTTGCGCACCTGGCAGAGCATGGGAAGCTGAAAAAGAAAGTCCTTGACTAGGGTAAGCACTACTTGGCAACAACTAAAACATCAGTGTGTTATCAGCATTCTTCTCATACTAAATCCAAAACACAGCACTATGCCAGCTACTAGGAAGAAAATTAACTCTAACCTAGCCAAAACCAGGACAAACTGCAATATTAAAGGCAAGTAGTTCAAGCAGTTATAAACTTATAAAATACTATGCTCAAAATAAAAATGATCAGGAATGTAACAACTTTGTCTTCCTGACAAAGCTACTGACCTTTATTTCTTCCAAGATGAAGTTCACAGTGGAATTCACCAATGAATAGCACAGATATATCACTTACCTTGAAGTCACAGCTTCCATGAATTCATCAAGAAGATCATCGTAGGCTTGACCTCTGATTCTCTTGTGTCTCAGCCCAATATACAAAGGATCTTTCAGCAATGCCTGTTAAAAAAAAAATGTTTGAACTATTACATGAGCAAGTTATACTATTACACTCAAAGTTAATAAGAAAGGGACAACAATACAGTGTTTGAGGATTAACCCAAGCATATGAAGTACATATCTGTTTATCCACCTCTATATAAAGACTGAAGAAACACAACAAAGAGATTAAAGAAACACCCTTTTGTATCGAGGAAAAGGGATACCCTAGTCTCAAAGGAAGTGTATTGTTTCCAAGGGAAAAAGTAAAAGTGTATTCTGGGAAGTCAGGTTTCAAATGTACCTTTTAAAGCTCTAGTTAGTACTTTTCTCTTTGTCCTTTACATCCTGACAGTGCTCTGACATTTTAAAAAAGCCATTTTCTTTACTTTTATCATCATGTTTCACAATTCTCTCCCAGAGTCCACATTTCAACTGTGTTGATGAGCTGATATTCAGAAAATGTGCTGCTTTCTAAAATTCAATATGCCAAAACATAACCAAGCCTTTCGCCTTTTCCTTCCAAGCTACTAGAAGGTCTTGTTTTGGCCTGATGTATTTCCAAATTCTAACTTACAAATTACTGAATGTGTTCAAAGTGGTTTGCAATCACTTTTGACAATTCACTCCAGCTACAGCAATTCTCCAGTCTCAACACTTTCATTGGCTCTCCCAGGAACTGTCATATAAAGACACTCTTTGCTATTATTTTTCACAGGCCTCCAAAAATTAATAAACTTATTTCTCCATTGTATCTCGTGTGCAATCCTCCCACACATGCCCAAACAGCTTGCAGAATCGGTCAGGAGCTTGACTAAACATTTTTCATCCAAAAACAATTTGCAAAACCAACACAGCTGCAGAAACTTGTACACCAGCTTCAATTAGGAAAGCATCGTAAAGAAAGATACAGACGACCTCTCCTTCCAGGAGAGAGCGTTCAATGTACAACACAAAGTAACAAGGCTGGAAAGCTTGCTCAGCCTGCTTCAGGCTGGGAATCAGAAATCTGATTTCTGTATTTTAGAAAAGTGCCTAAATTCCCTTCACAGCTTTTCTATGTTGTAGAACTGAAAAATCCTTTGGGTCACAAGCCCCAGCTGGAGACTGATTTGAATCAGCAAGAAACTTAAAACCTTTGGTGGTATTCTGCCTCCCCTGGGAGTATCCTGACGCAGACCTACAGATAGAGGTGTTTGTCTCTCCCTCACTTTTCTCTCCACTTCCCTAAAAAAATTAAAGATATCAAATTAGGATGTTTAAAAAATCAATACAAAAATTCAGCAGGATTAAAAGCTGATTTAATTAAATTTAATCTTAAATTAAAATTGATACTAAATTCATTACTATTTCAAAACAAACTCTTTCTAATACATTACTTAGACTTTCAGAATTTGTCAGTTCAACTGTTTGAATCGGAGAACAAATAAAGCTCAAAATTAAAATTAGTTTGTAAATGAAAGTGAAGTCATTACATTGTAAGCATTTTATTTGTTCCCTTCACCAATTCTATGTAGCGTACTCTTTGGCTGAAATAATTTTACCTGTCTATTTACATTATTCTAGGTACTCTAGCAGCAAAATCAAAATCATAATGATGTAGCTATACAGATATTGCAGGAAAAACTGGAAAGAGCTTGATGTCAGGTACCTTCCAAAGTAATTTTCTCTTTTTTATGCTCTTCTTTTTTTTATATAATCATTTCCAATTTTGTAGTCAAGAGCTATTTCTGGAATTATTTTTTTATTGCCATTTTGAGTTTGCCTAGTTATTTAAAATGACCTCAGGAAAATCTGAAAAATCAAGGATAATATTATTTCTCTGGGAGATAAATTCACAGGAATTGCAAATGAACTGTTTAGCAATGTGAAATCTTAAGACAAGTTTGGAAACCCCGTGGGAGTTGCCTCGTGCTTCCCACCAGACTGAACACACCAGGCTGGAAAGCAGAACGGCCGAGCGGCAGGAGCCTCTGTCAGGAGCATTGCGGTAAGACTCAGAAACAGTAATCCCATTTCTGAAATCCCGTTGCCGCAGCTTTCCATGCCAGTAGGCTTCTGCTACTCTGTGTCCTGTGCAAGCATACCGCACGCTCCACAGCCCAATTCAGTGTAAGTAACATATCCCCTTTCCAACTCCTGTAACTCTTTTGCCTAAATTGATTTGCTCTTTTAACATACTTCCACAAGCTTTGTATTATCTGTTATATATCTGTTTTCTCATTTTGTAAAACAATGCTCAAAATAAAAATATATATATATATATATCTTTGGTCCCCTTATTTTTTAAATTCTGAAGACATGTTTCCAAAACACTTCTTGGCCAGACTGAGTCATGCCAATTCCTTCAAGAAGCCAGCTTAAGTTGGGCAGTGATTCTGTGAAAGTTCAAGAGAAACAGGCGTTCACAGTTATGCTGTTTAAAAAGTGCTAAACAAGCCATGGGTCTGCCTTGAAACATAGGCTCTTATACTTCTTTTGCCACTTTTGTACCTTTCATGTCTGTGAGCATTTAAACCTACAGCCAATGCTAAAACTCAGGACTCTGAAACAGCTCAATTTGTAAGACCACTACATGAATTTATTCACATACCTTTGACATCAAAATTTAATGTGGAATATTTGAAACAATTAATACAATGTTTCTGGGGTATGTTTAAACTTCCAGCCTGGGAAGTCTCACAAGCAGAGACAATTAATTCAGCGACACATCTCTGATGAAAAGCTTGGCGAGCTATATACCCACAATTCAAAATTCCTTTACAGCTCAGTGCATTCCGCTTCACAAACGTTACAGTTCGACAAGAAATAGCCCCAAAAAGTTCCTTTATAGTCCTGTTTGGAACAACGTATGAAGAAGCCCGGGGCGGAGACAAAAGAATGAAACATTCAGCAAGTGAAAAGAACAGTGGTCACGTCTGAGCCCCGAGTGGCAAACCATTGTGGAGCTGCTCCCTTTCCAAAGGGCACTGAAGAATGAATAAGCTGCTTAAGCACATTATCCCCTTATTCAGGTCAACACCATGCGAACCGGGTCCGTGGTGGTTGTTTTTTTTAGAGGGTTCACACATCTTGAGAGATTAACATTCGCTATCGACTATTTCATGGCTTTCAAAACAGATTACCAAAAAGAAACTTCCAACCTACAATTGAGTATGTCAAGCTGACATGATGATTAGGTACTTTTCCTCAATGACTTGGGTTTCTTTTGTTCCCCAGATTGTTGTCAAAGCTTAAACTTTGTTTTGTTCTTTTGGAAATCGAATCTCCTTCAAATATGCTTTTTTCAGGTTAGTGGGTTTGTGATGCATATTAAATGATACTGAAAAAGCTGATGCTGGTTTATTTTTAGACACACTTATTCTAAGGCTAAAAAAAAAGTTCTAAAACATTCAGGTTTAGCAATGTGGTACATTCAAGCTTTAATAGAAAGAAGGTTTTACAAGAATAAAGGGCTTAATTGAGGTTCTGGTATTGGAAATATCATGTAGATCTACTTAGAATTAGCTGTGTAAAATAACAAAGAGTTCTTTGAAGCACCACCTGAGCATATTAAAACTGTAATGACCTTTGGGGTTTCAAGAAAAAGGCAAGCCGTTTATATCATCTTACTTGTGCACACTTATAGTCAAGAGATCAGCAAACCATCAAAGTTCAAGCAAGACTTGAGCTGTGCACCTGGCTCTAATTTAGCTACAAAAGCCAAACCAGCAAGGAACAGAAAATTGCATACTTAGATATTTCACCAGTTGAGAACAAACATGCTGAAATGCCATCTATTCTCAAACTTGGCACCGGGGCATTTCTTTGGAACACATACATATGTTAGTGAACAGCTTCATGGAAAATCAGAGGTGAAGAACTGCAAGACACTGAGCCTTTCCACTCACAGAGATGGCAACAGAAAGCATCCAGGACCTCTCAGTGCCACCTAGAAAGTGTTTGGTGTATGGTAATGCTTCAGAGCAGCAACTGCCCCCACGCCATTAAAATGTCAAAACCCTCCAGTTCTACAATGGGAAATGATTTGTGTTAGAGCCACAGTTATAAAATTAAAGGAGAACTACATTTGTATGGGACATCAGAAGCTTTGGGACAAAGACATGCCACATGCCAGAAATGAAACACATTTCAGAGTATGATTGGTCTAACAGGGCACACAGTTACCAAGAAAACCGGGGGAATGCTGCTGCTTTTTCAGGTGTTAATATTCTCTTTTATTAATACACTGAAAATTCCTTCTGTAAACGTCTTCTTGTCTCAGTTTTCACAGGTTGGGGAAGGGCTGGTGAGCATAGGGGAATTTCTGTTCTCCAGGAAAGTCGGACATTTCAAACTTTTTTTTTCGGTCCCACAAGATTGAAATTTTACTCAACGCGAAACATTTTCCAATAAAAGAGTTAGCCTGTCAGAAACAACATCAATGTTTTGGACTTAACTCCAGCTTCTATCAATACTAATTACCCAGTAATCAATCTGCATTCATTTAAATTTTTGGTTTGCAAGTACTAACATGCTGAATCACAATTTTCTGTCCTGCAAGTACTCCTTACAGCTGCAAAGTGTTTTTTATGGCATTAGGAAGAATGTATAAGATTTCAATTTATATTAAACTAGGAAGCCTTTTTTTTCTTTGAATAAGCTTATTTTGAAGTCTGAAATACAGGATGATGCCCTTAAAACATGTAAAAGATTCTTTTTCCAAATGCTAACTGAATTTCGGATGTGCTGAATGCTGCAAGTAACACTGACACTACTTGGGTTTGAAGGTGTAGAATACTTTGCAAAAAGAAGTTCCATAATTAGAGAGCTAAAGATTTTTTAAAAATTTTGTTTTCTATGAACTACACTGGCCCCAGACATACTTACTAAGAAGAGATCATGGCCCCTCCTTTCTAAAGACTAGACCTTTGTCAACACATTTGCAAACTGCAAGGGGCCTCTTGCACAAGAAAAAAGGGGCCTTATCCTCTGTTTCTCCCCAAAAGAAGGAGACCTCATCTTTGGGAGTCTCAGTTAGCACTTTATCTGGACATCCCCAACAGACAGGTACTGGCATACAGAGCATCACCTCTCTTTGCACCTCAGTTTCTTCCAGGGGATCCCCCATAGGATAGGATGTCACAAAAGATCCCAAAATAGGAGGCCAAAAAAGGGCATCACGATGGATCATTCTAGGTATAAATGAAGGAGAAAAAACCCCACACATTGGACATGAGTTTAACAAGTTGAGCCCAACTGTGCTAGACTTGCCAAACCCAAGTGGCTGCCAGTACTTGAGATACAAAGATATTGTGCATGCAGACAACTGTAATTAACATTTTCCCATCTCTAACCCTAAAAACATCACTGAAAACTGTCCATGTTCTGTCCAGACAAAATTCTAGACCTGCGATAGTCGAGAATTTAGAAGATAATATATTCACAATGTTCCTTTGACATCAATCTTAAATACAGTGCTTGAAGGGAACAATTTCTGCAGAAAAAAAAAATAGCAAAGAATATTATGCATTTTTGAGACAGTTCAAAATATAAATATTTATTTATACTCTGATGAAGCAATATCCTAATATAACAGAAAAGAAGTTACAGTATTTCAAATTCTGTTTAAAATAATTTAAGATTGTGCTATGTTCTCTTCCATATGTGCATAGTGATCCTACAGTTTTGCACAGCTACACTAGATGTTTTCAGTTATCACCCCTTAAAGACAGGCTTGACTTATCCAATCCAACATGTTCTTTCCTTTCATAAGGCTGTTTATCTGTCAGTTTGACCTTTACACCCTTTGCTTGCCTTCTGCTCAGGAAGCTTACTCATTTCTTAACCTGAAGAGGAATTACCAGTTGTAGCTTTGACTGCACACTGAACCCCGTTGCTTATATTCTAGTTATTTCCCACGTATGCAGACAGCTTTACCCGGCTGAAAAATCGCCAGCTCCAGCGAACTTTAATTTAACAACAAAATAAAAATCACTCTAACAGCTGGAAAGAATGCTTCATGAAGGAATCTTGTAACATGCTATGAAATTACCACAGCCTGTCCCCAAGCAAGAGACTGCACAAAGCCAGGCTGTGCCAAGGACATTCTGTGGGCTGCTTTCGGCACATGTATGCAGCACCAAATAAAGGTCCCAGTGTGCGAGGGCTGCGGGCAATCGGTGGAATCAAGTGATGGGTGAAAAGCTCAAGGGCTGTTGATGGTGCAGGGGCGGGTAGCAGTGTTGCTTTCTGGTTTGAGTCTGTTAGGTACATCTGAGCCACTCTCTTAGCTTACCTCCAAAATACTGGGAATTATAAAATACTTTTTAGAAATCAAAAGATTATCTCATGATTTTTAGGTGTATTTCAAGATTTCCAAGCACCTGAAACTCACAATACCAGTCACAGCCAGGTGTCCATCAATGATGTGTGTGCCTAACAAGGTTCCTTTCCAGGCTGACTTTTCCATTCCCAAAACAACCTGGAATTCACAGGGACACCTGAACTTCTCTTCTGGATTGGCTCTAAAAATTACATGTAACACACAGTGTAGCTACGCTAACTGTGTATTTTGCCATACTTCATATTGAATAGTAAAAATTAAATTTTTTTAAAGGCAGTAATATATCAGACACCAGATGAATGATACCTTTTTCAGAGCAACTAGGCTTTTGTTCCACCTGCTCACCTTTCCGGTACAGAGTATAAGAGATCCACACAAAAACTATCAAGCTTTTCCAGCAAATTTCCATTGCTATTAAAAAAAAAATCTTGCAGTAAAATTAATGGAGAAACTAGCAAAAAATGCTCTGTACACCTTGTTCTTTATGGCAGTTTGAAATTAGGGAAGACCTGGGAGTACAGCTCAACAGTAAAGCATACCCCAGACTACATCTTTGCTAGACCAGAGATAAGGTAAAAGAATAATGGTCTTTCCCTGAAATTTAAGTGCCATTGGAACTTTTTTCAGGTAAAACAGCTTATGTTGACTCTTTCCAACCAGCTTAACTTCTAAAAACTATTAGAAGCAAATATCATAGAACTGCCGTCACTGAATCTGCAGCACAAGCCGTGTGCTGTTCATAAGGAGAAAAGCAGACATTTTCCTCTGGACTGGATTAGATATTGTTTATGAAGGTACTGTAATTGAAGAAAAAAAACACCCTGCCTTCAAAGCTAGCATGTTATTTTATCAATTTTTCATACCGGGAAAATGAAAAACTAAGAGGTTTTCAATTGTAAACATACAATTGTGCCAACATCTTCTGTTAACTGAACGTTAGCTTCAAAACTAAAATTCATAAAGTCCTTGTTTGTAGCGCTAGAGTTCTTTTCCTAGTACCATGCTTGTATACCACTACCACACAGACGCATCAGTTCTGTCTTTTAAAGCTACATTTAACTTCTACACCAAGTAGCAGCTATGCCACACAGGTCATTACTAAGGCACTTGATTGCTAGGAGGAAGGGGGAGGGGAAACAATTTCTAATCTTGGAATTTCCTTAATTTATACAAAAGAAAGAGTATAGAATGATCCATTTTCTGTGTGACTTGTGCCAATCTGAAAATAATGGCATGCTTTGTACAAACAGGGCACTGTCACTATGGGTGGAATACAAAGGCAGCTGCATTCCAGGGATGACCACTAAGTCGAAACAAGCAACATATCTACAGTAATGCATTTCAACAATTTCATTTATTCTTCACTGCAAAACTCTTAAAAAATGCTGACTTTACATCTCCCAACAGATGCCTGAAAGTTTGTAGAGACAGCCAGCACAAAAACTCCCTGAAATTTTTTATTTTATCCTTATTTATTGTTTGAAGGACCCTAGATAAATTTAAGTAAAGTTCAGCAGAGGTGTTCTAATTCTTCTTCCTCCTCATCATCATCTGACTATATCCTGTCTTTTTCTCCATAGCCAGAAATATGTGATTGCACATAAATAGTTACAAGTATTATTTCAATGCATATTTTCTGGTTGTGCTACTAAGCTAAAAAACTCTCCCAGTTCCTCAGCTCGACAATCACCTTTCAAAAGAGCTTTATAAATGAATAAGAGAAAAAAAAAAACAAACTCATCTCTCATGTAACAGGATAAAGTCAAGAGTGGCTGAAGGATGCTCTGGGCTGAGGAAGCCCTTAGGAGGAGTCACCAGTTGGAATTCCCAACCAGCTGTGAGAAAACTCCATTCTGGGCAATTCTGACAAGCCCTGAAAAGTGCAGTTTCCCACTAACAGAGCTCAGACAATAGCCTGCTCCTCTCCCTACAATTTTTTCTCTCTTCCTTAGACATAACACGTTAGTCCCATTGAATACTGCTTTTTGCCTCTTCCTCTTAGGTTACAAATGATTTTGCAACAAAAGAGCATCACCACAATGTCTAAGGTAGTACTGCTGCACTAATTCAGACTAGTGTGCGTCACATGATCCGCTGCCAGAACCGTGTCTAGCAGTTAGTAAGGAGATCAGAGAGGCCTAATTCATTGTGCATTTTAAGAAAAATAAAATAAACAGCAAGATAAATACTCTACATTATGTTTAGCAGTCTCAGAGAACTCTTCTAATGTTAACATCTGTCTGCAGGGATAGGGACGATGCCAATTCCACAAATGCCTGTAATTTGAGTTAGAACTTGGAAGACACTCAGAACCATGGTTTCAGAGCAACATTTCATCAGACGCAATTTTAGGATGCATAACTCTTTTACACAGTAAAACTGAAAACAAATGGTTGTCTGCATGCCAGTGGCATTTCTTGAAAAACTTAATCATTTGCCTATTGAGAAAACAATAGTCCTGAAGAATCCGACATCATTTAGGACTTCAGCAGATTATGCTGCGTATAATCATTAATATTTTAACATACAAAAAACAATCAGAAAGCAAAGAACTCTGACAAGTCTGTTGTATTTTATTCATATAATTTTCAGACCACCTAACAAGAAACCTCCTAAACCACCTGACATCTACTCTCTGTAAAAGCTTTTACTGAATTCCAGAAAAGGCTCAGACCAACCATTAAGCTCTCTACACAACTGAGCTTCAACAGCCCCCATACAGTCAACAACCATCATTTCTTCTTCATGAACCCCAGCAGCTACATGGCTAAAATCTTAATCTGCATGTCCTGCCACACATCCAGAAACATTTAACAGAACCCTCCATGCTACATTTTGAAATACAGCTCATGGATAATGGGAACTGGAAGCTATAGAAATAGATTACTGCAATCAAACTTTCAAAGTTTACTGCTCTCAAAAAACATGAGGGAGGATGTGCCGGACCCTACTTGAGGGTCCAGCAATAAGTGTTTATAATAAATCACAGGAGGTGGCCAAACAATAATATTTAAGAAGGGCCAAAATAGTACCCTAAAAACAAGTCTAGCCTCAGTGACACTTTTTGAAGAAGTTGGAGATATTTTTCATTTCTTTTTTCCTGCAAAATTACCAAGAGTGTAGCTATCTTAATAAATTATCTTCCTCAGCTTAATCAAGAGTATGACAAGATATAGCTGCGTGAGGTGGTTCAACCGTTTTGCATAAATCAAACTTTCCCACACCATTTTTGCGAAGCAACACACACATGTCACTCCCTTTATTTTCATCCACTTACATTTCCAAATTTTGTTTAGGACAGGCAGCTGAAATGTCTGAATGCAAGGAGTCATCTCCAGCTTTTGAAACCAGACCAAAAAATGAAAAAAAAAAAATCAAACGACAAACCACCACCAACAAAGTGAATCAGAGAAGAGCAAAGACTTATTCGTTTGAAGAGGACATCAGAAAAGTTTTGCTATTAAGTAATAATATTCAGAAGAATGCCATCTTAATAATTTTTCTTCATCTGAGAAATGGCAAAGATAACATAAACTTAAAAAAAAGTCTTAAAGATCTCATTTTCATTCATCTTTAATATTGCATTAATAAAAAGGATTTTGCTAATATTGTATCAGCTCACACATTTTGACAGCACGCAAAGTGTGTCTTGAGTCCATCACATAGTTAATTGAACAGAATTTTAACATATCAGCAGATAAACCATTTACAAAACTGAAAATCTTGTTCTATGTTATCAGTACATCTCATTTCTGTATCAACAGTTTTCATATTTTGGTTTGGTTTTTTTTTTTCATTCACATGTACCTATAAATCTCCATCACTTGTAGCAGCTTCTTCTCAGTTCTGTTAAACTTATGTCTATTTATTTCATTTACTTCCATAAGCTACTCCCACATGGTCCTTCACCAAAATATCTTTGACCCTGACATCCCTGTCTCCTGTGATGATACTCAGCCATTTTCTTTACTAGAGCCAAATGGGTTGGGCCTCTTCCTACATAAACAAGTCACATCAACAATGTCCCTTTGACTGACTGGCAATTATTAAACAAGTCTGGTGATATTATTTCGGTGCTGGCATCTCAGCTGTTGACTATAGATCTGTCCTAGTACCAGAGGAAAAAAGGGAAAAGTAGTTCTGTGCACAAAGTAGACCTGCTAGTGCAAGGCCAACATTTGTAAGAGCACCTTTATGGCCAACAGGTAACACGTTTTGTCCCAGACACTAGGCCAGCTTCTGAGGAGGCACAAGTGATGTATCTTATACCACATTTTGTGATTAAAGCTATATTTATGGCTCATTCCCTCTCTTGTCTTCTCCATTGCCTGTCAAATTGCTGAGGAGGCAGATAGCTAGCAGTTACTATTTCAGAAAGAATGGAAGCCAACCAAAACAAACACTATCTGTTGCTGTCTTCTGAGTATGAAGAGTTGGAAATGTCTAATGTATCTTGAAATAAAGTCTGCCATCAGTTTGGTCTATGGATATTCATGCATGCTATCCAAAATAAGCATTTCCAGAAATTCATTTCTGCCCTCTTTTATAGATCCCCTTGTGCTGAACAGTGAAGTAAGAAGAAATGAAATGGACCGACAGAACTGCCAGTAACATCGGTACACATCTCGTTCTTTCTAATGTCAGCTGAAACCGAGACTTAAATTCTGTGTCACCATTTATGTTCTTTCTGCTAAAGCCCTCCCTTCTTCAACTTCTCGGGTGTTAAAAATCATTGTGAATATGCTGTTTGGTAAATGTGAAAATCTGAACCACCACTGGCTTCATCACATTTTCCATGGTCTAATGAAATAGCATATTTCACAAAAGAAATATTCATAAATAGCATATTTCATAAAAATAAATGAACAGTCTCAGAAAAAGAATACCATATATTCCTAGCCAAAATGGCAAAGTTTAAAGCATGACAATGGATCAAAAGTAAGACAATTGCTGAGGTCTTCTGACACACCAAGCAGTAGAATGGCATTTCTCAAAGATACAAAGAGTTTGTTTAAGAAGAAGTTGACATAAGTTCAAAAACAAGTTTTAGTCTCTGTAGAAGCCTCCTGAGCCACACAGCAACAAAACGTCAGATGCAGAGAAAGGCAAGTGAAGTGTAAACTGAGTATGAATCCATGTTATCTAACTTAAGAACCTGTACTGCATATTTCAATATCTAAGCTAGTCTAAGCTCTTTTTATAGTCAACAGACAACAACAAAAAAAGTTTTAAAAATACAATTCATCTGACCAATTTGAGACAGCTGTTCTACAAGAAGAAGCATCTGCTCTTCTTCATAAAATTAGCCTAGGATGATTAGCTTAGATTCAGATGACTCTCAAGCTCTGCGCCTTTTTCACTGTCATTTTGAGCTTACCTAGTTTGGTCATGGGGCCCCGGATTCTCAAGACTAATAATTCAAAGACAAGATTATAACTGTCCATTCCATTGAGTCTTAGGTATGGGAAAGATAAAAGAGAACAGGTAAAAATATTGCTGCCTATGTGGGTATACTAGAAAAGTCTGGATTTGGGTTTAGTACACAGGCAACATAGAAAGGCTGGACAGTTATGAGGAGATTGCAAACACTAATCTCTAGTATTTTATGAAAGTATAAGAGGACTTCAAGCAGAGGCAATATAGGATCATGGTGAATGTAAGCCTGGCACTGAAGTACATTATAATGTATTATTTTATACAACATGAATATTAAAAAGATAATATGAACTTGAAAGTCTCCTTTAATTTAATTGTACTAGAACAATTGGATGAGTTTTAAAAATTGCAGTAACCTTTTGTTGTACAATGACAATGGTAAGCCCCTGGTGAAAAAACCCAAGACTTTCCTCTGTTGGGTTTTTTACTTATTTAAAAAGGACTGTAAGTATTTTGGCTACTGAAAGGAAATGTAGATCAAGATATTTTTCATCCCCATATTATAGCAAAAGGAGACGAGCATTATAATAGTAGTAAGATAAACACAGAATGTCTTTCTACTATTATACTAAAGAACAACGCCCATTACAAGTGAATGCAGCATTAAGCAAAATGATGATAGTGTACATATTATGAAACTGAGAAAAATGTTTAAAGAGAATAAATGTTTAAAAGCCAAGCCCATTTATATTTGAGGTTTATTGGTAAAACTGCTGGTACTCATATCTGCTGAGCTATGCCTAAGAAAATATGAGAAAAGCATCTAAATGAAAACAAGGGAGGTGATGTAATACACTCCCCTGGGAACACCATGGTAAAGAATAGCAAATGATCTACATTTGCAAATAAGTCAAAACAGTTAACAGGTCTAAATATGGTGGGAAATGCTGTTCCCCTTTGTACACAATTATTTCATAAAAGGGGTAGGCAATGTTTTGTATTTCAGCTCTCTGAATACATGATTAGTAGAATGCATCCCTTAGGAAGCATGGGACGTTTATACACAATCTTCAACAGAAGGTTTAATACAACCAAGGAAATACATAGTAGGGCAGAAGATACAGAAGAAATAGTAATTAAAAATAAATAAACTGCAGAAGACTATGGACAAAATAGAAGACAAACTCAAAGATTCTTCAAAAGGCAGGCTTTAAAAGACTGAAACACACTGGAAACCTCAGTATCTTGGGTAAATGTAGACTCTCAAGATTCCCTCTCTGGAACTCCATCTCAACAACATGCTGCAGTCACTTCAGGCAAGGGTTTTAGGCCATAGAGGGTAAAAAACCTTCCTGACTGTATTGGGTTTGCGTGGCAAGGTTTTGGTAGCAGGGGGGCTACAGGGGTGGCTTCTGTGAGAAGCTGCTAGAAGCTTCCCCCATGTCCAATAGAGCCAATGCCAGCCAGCTCCAAGATGGACCCGCCGCTGGCCAAGGCCAAGCCCATCAGTGACAGTGGTAGCACCTCTGGAATAACGTATTTAAGAAGGGGGAAAAAAACCCAACCCGACACAAACTGCAGCTGGAGTGAGAATATGTGAGAGGAACAACCCTGCAGACACCAAGGTCAGTGAAGAAGGAGGGGGAGGAGGTGCTCCAGGTGGGCACCTGGCATCCAGCCAGGGTCAAACGACCACACTGATTAAAGCTGTGTGCAGTTTTGAGGATATACTTGAAAGTATAAATTAGGAAATTTATTATTTGAGTATTCAGTAAAAAATTAACATTTGATTCTTAGATTTTTAATTGCAGAAGTAAATTCTGAAATATAGTGACATCCACTATTAAAACCAATGAAAATAATTGTGCAAAACACCATCAGCAAATTCTTTCTGATTTCTTGCAAGAAAATCATGATGCAAGAGGTTTCTTTGAATGTTACTGAACTGTATTTTTAAGGCTACCTAACAGATAAAGTTAACTGCTAACATTGGTTTCCTTGGCATTCACTCAAACCTGAGGTCTACCTTAGCAGGACTTTGAGCTCTTACTGGCTCAAGGAGAAAAGCCAACAGTGAAGAATGAGCCATTTTTCTTTCCTAAGACTAAAGGCAGCAACTGTTCGGCTAGTAAGCTTTTTTTCTTTTTTTTCTTTCTTGCAGTTATTATCTATTACTCTCCATGAGCATTGCTTGATGCATCTTGTCAGTGAGCATGCCTGCACACATCACATTGGAGAAACACATGGAGAAAAAAAAGCACAGACAAAAGTCAGATGCAAGCTACCATGCAGACTGACACATTTAACAAGATTAAAACAGGAAATGTGGTTTCCAAATAAAACACAGTATTCCAAAATAGGGAATATTCTGCGCAATAAAGGCCTCTCTATCCAGTAACAATTTACCATTTCTGTTGATGACAGGGCCCTGTGAAAATACGGAATTTTCTAACAGCCCAGATACATTAACTCTATGTATGATGTAATGGACATATCCGTGTGTGCACAAACACTTCCACATAAATGAATGCCAAGTCTGAATATGCACTTATGGTTCGATTGAGATGGGAGTAACTAGCATTTACTATGATTATTGAAATAAAAATAAATAAATACAGCAGGATTCTATATTACTTCATTCCTCCTCTCATCGCATTATAAACAGCAAGTTACTCAAGAAATAATACCTAAGTTTGTGCGATGCAATGTAATGGGACCAAATATTATAAAGAGTTTTGACTGAGACCTGATTAGAGAGACCTTTGGAGACTCTTATTGTTCTGATTCATTATTTGTAATAATGATAAAGTCTGTACTAGAATAAACTAATCTGCTGTATCAAAATTCAAGCTTAATTTTTTTCCACAGGATTCAGAAAAGCACATAAAAAAATAATTGCTTCCACATCTGTATTGTCGAAATAAAGTGAAGACAACTCAGTACATGCAAGAAAACAAAGAATTCTAACATGCTACAGAAGATGACCTTGGATAAGTATTCACTTAACCACACCTTTCACTTCCATCATGGTAAGAATTTCAATATTAACTAATACCAACTTCAGCAATAGTCAACAAAAAAGTCAAACACCCCTATTTACTCACTGGAAATGAAGGAACATTCTGAAATTCTGATGGACATTTGCACGTTTGGGTTTTTTTTCTTACTTCAGTTGACAGCAAATCATACGTTTTGAAATATTAAATTTCCAAATAAAATCTGTGGGAAAACTGTAATTGTTAAATATTCCCATGCCTCTGCTTGCTCACTATAGTAATCTATATGTAAGGCTCCATGCCAGTCCACACATCCCAGGGCGTACCTCACAGCTCAGCAACATGGGGGCCATGAAGCTTCATAGGAAACACAATCAGGCAGAAAACCCTGATCCACAGAGAAAAAATACTGACACATGAGACATCCAAAGTGTTGGAATCAGTTTTAGGATTTAAATTTTAATTCCCCTCCATGAAATATATAAAGTAAAACCCAAAACCAGTCTATCACACTATTTATCAGTGGGTTTTGAACATCACATAGCTGTGAATCCCTGGAGTACAGGAGGTTTGTGCTCAAGTTTGTAGTGGATTGTGACAGAGGGAACATATTTGACATATTACTCTAAGGAAGAAATAAAAAAAGGTTACCGTATCCCGTGAAGTACTCACCTCATGTCTACAACAAACAGAAAATTATTCAGGCTATGAAAATATTAATGAGACAAAACCTGCAGTGATAACATATGGCTTACAAAGGGCAACATGAAATTTCAATACACATGAAGAAAATAGAAAGATGATGATATGTACAAAAGCCCAGAGAATTTCTGAGGGATGTTAGCATTCACCAGTGACATGCTTCTAATGTGCAAACAGATAAAGCACTAACGTCTAGCTAAAACTCCTCTGTAATAATACAAATAATAAAAATGAAACAAAAATTCCTGTGTAATAATAAAAATGCCACTCCATTTGTACATCGAAATATAACATAGATGTTTTCCTTCAGTATGTATACTTCATGACTGCATGATTAACAATGTCCTCCACCGAATATGCCACCTAAAAACTGTTACCCAGAATCTGGAGCATTTTTGGCAGCAATTGAACTTTTAAATTAAAAAGCAGACGCTTCATGATAAAGAGTAAATATTTTTTGTCATCGTATTACACTCATTTTACAATAACTGTACCTTCAATAGCATGTATAAAAACCTGTGCAAACTATCCTCTCCTTCTGATAAAATTGAACAATTTTGATCAATATTTCCTTCTAAGAGTACACTAGGCTTGTCAAGCTATTGCCTTGGATATACAATATACCACAAGACCACCTTTACTTTCCAATGTATTTCAAGTTTCCCTTGAAGCAAGCTTATTTACTGTAATTTCTTGTCTGTTGCCTAAAGCTTGTGATTTCATTTACTCTTCCTCATCTGTTTTATTACTTTCTATGTGCTCGACTGACAATCCAACCTGGTGAGCTTACAAGACTCAATGACTGAGAAATAAAAAGCTAGGAATTTGCAGAACAGAATAATGTAAAACAATATTTTTGGACAGAAAAAGCGAGCTACAACTTAGTCAAAAGACTGAGTTTGACATGTGTCAATAACAAACCAGCAGCATACGGCAGAAACATATTCAAATGGTAAATCTAGATTTATTATTGCACTTACAAATTCTCAACACATCTGAGTCAAAATAACTTTTGAAATGTTCAAGTTGTGAATGTATTACCAGACACATTGTAACTATTCAATAAGAGGACATTAAAGAATAAGAAAAGCAAAGGTCTCAGAAAAATTACTGAAAAACATCAGCTGTCAGATACTTGTGATCCACTCAAGCACATCACCCGTGGCCCCTGCACTGAGGGGAAATGGTGGCTCTCGTAAGTACCATCCCTTCCCCAGCTCACTCTTTAGCTCTGAGAGTGTAATATGCATGCTGGCACAGTTTCAGGTGTTCCTGTTGTTTAAATAAAGCATGTTTAGGAGCGATGGGTGATGCCATATTTGTTTTAGAGGTGGAATCTTCTGAAACACACTAGAAAGATGACTCTAAACCCCCCCCAATTTTACAAGACACATCTATAAAAACAGATTGTACTTCTCCATTCCCTCCTCTAACACATATTCAGTCCACTCCAAATAACTGAATAGATTTAAAAGGAGACTACCAGTTCCCGCAAATTAAATAAATGTGGGGTTTTTTCTTCTGCAAAATGGGCTAGACAGAATTGTAATTCAGAAATGACTTTATTTTTCACTACTTCTGAACAGTGAAAAGAGAAAAGAAAAAATGACTCATGTCATTGACTCTAGGAAAAGTAATATCCCACCACAATATGTTCTTGCTAACTGGAAGCGGGGAAAGGGGAAGAAAAAGGAATATTCATGTATTTTCTCCTTTGTTCAAGTGCTGGCAGTGTACCACCAGGGAAGGATCTAGCAGCAAGATCTAAGGGGGAAAAAAAATTCCACTTGTAAAATAGAACAATCGGTGAAAGAGAGTGCAATTATCTCCTACCAGAATGTCACGGACAGGCAGTAGCCAAATGATAAAAATATCACAGAAGATTTGCTCCATCAATAGTTTTACAAATTTTCATGCTTGAAATTCAGCACCATTGGGCCACAGCATTACCTTTGAGCACCTTCCCTGGCCTGACTCTTTTGTGGAACATGGAAAAAAGCCTCCCTCAGTCAACCAGGTTAATTTGGTCAGTGACATTTTAACACAGCTAAATGAAAATCTGTGTATCTAGAAACCTCCTGTTTTGATCATACATTGTGTAATTTGTACTTCAGAAATACTCAAAACTACTAGGGAACACACTGGAGAATATAACCTAGAAATGAGATTCCCAGATAAAACTGAGATGATTCCCAGATAAAAATGAGATGTACCAGATAAAAAAATAGATCTTTTTTATATAGACAGGAGCAATCTCTATTCATAGAATTCAGGAAATGCTACTACTATTTTGCAGTAAAACTATCACTGAAATGCCATCTCTAGTTCTAACAACCATCATTCAAGGGGAAGGCAAAAGGACCTTTTTAAATTCAGAGAGCATAACCATTCCATAATACATTTACTACACAAAAAACTGTGTAAAAGTGCCAGTCATCTACATATGAATGCCAATTGTGACTGTCTTTTATTTAGAAATCCCTACAGCTGTACACAATTTACAGGATCTGTTTGATATGTTTATATCTTTAGATTGATAAGATATGAAATTGCAGGTTTCCTCTATACTTAGCTTTCTTCTGTCCAGGTTTCTATTTCAGTTGGAGTATGAATAATAAAAGAAGGTTTGTTTCTGTTTTCTCAACAGTTTCCATTTGCAGATTCATAGGTAGGTATTTTTCAAGAACATGAATCTTGGAAGGCTGCTACCAGTTCTTATGACAACTGGAAGTGATTTGGGGAAATGCAGAAAGCTAACTAGCACAAGTTGAAGAACTGAGCTTGAATTTGTACCTCAACTTTTCTGGATTCAGTCTTCCACCACGGATGCCTGTCATTCCTTCAGAAGAGTCAGAACTGCCAGCCCAGTCATGCTCATTGACCTATTTAGGGCAACTGTGAGAACTGTCACATTCCTGCATTTAAATATTTGTAGTAAGGGAAAAAATATTCCAAAGCAAGCATGCAGGAAATAACTTGAAATAGCAGCCCACAAGTCCCTGAAGTGTGGCAGATGGAGGAGGAGTAGCTGCCTTAGCAGCTGCCCCACGTTCTTCTCTCTTGTGCACTGTTCAGTACTTAAATGTCTGTATTTGACAGTTACACGAATAAAGAACGGCTTCAGATACACATTTGCAAGAAGTGAACTGACCATCATGATTCATCTGTACATTAATGGCATATATATATGACCACCCAACTATTTAACTATGTCTACCCAGGCCAAGAGAAGGTTTGCAGGTCTAGCTTCTTTGAAGCCATCACGGCTGCAGCTAGAGTGACTTCTGACACTGGAGCAATCCTGATGGCTGGTGCGTGTCTGTCCCCACGCTCAGAGCACCAAGATGCCTTCTGCTAGAAACTGCCTATGTAAAAAGTTCTTCCAATACCGCTGTTTTGGCTTTTCTGCATAGCGTGAAAGTACTACTTAAGAGAGTTAAATGCTTTCTACCTAAGCTGAAATTTATGGTAAATGGTTTATGTTTAAATGCTAACACACAATTAATCTTTCCAAAGCTCCCACAACTGGTCGTTGCCAGCATTGAATTTACACATGCAATCAGACCAGGATTGATCTTGGTAGCCCTGAATTTGTCAGAGCTTCTCTTGTAAGGTACCAAATAAACACAGTTCTCATTCCTCTGTTAAGCATCCATTATTAGATTAAGATTTTTATGGTCAGAAGAAACCCTTTCACCACTGATTTGACTTCTATATAACACAATCCATCAGTCTTCCTAGATTTCATTCCTGCTCTGGCTGGATAATAGTACTTTAACTCAACTGTGTCTCATCTATGACCCTTGGACATCAAAAATACTGCCTCCAAGTCATCGATAAAGATATTAAACATCGCAGAGATGAAAAAAAAAAAACCTGAAATACCATAAAACCACAACTATTTTATTATTCCTCACAGAAATATATGTTTTAAACCACATTTTCTCTAGTAACACAGGAGGCCTTTGGTTTTTCATTGGTCCAGTTTCTTAAAAGGAATAGTATGAATTCAACTGTGTTACTGAAGGTAAAAAATAAGAGTAAACCAAAAATTGGTAAACCCACTTTAACATTAGATTAAATTTGTTTTTCATAAGCCCATGCTAACCAGCAATAGTTATTTTGCCCTCAGTTCTTGATTAGTGAAACTTTCTGATTTTACTCAATT
>VYZW01027330.1:49235-65686 GCA_013401315.1 Balaeniceps rex
CCAGCTCCCTCAGTACTCTCAGGTGAATCCCATCTGGCCCCATAGACTTGTGAATGTCCAGGTGGTGCAGCAGGTCGTTAACAGCTTCCTCCTGGATTATGGGGGGTTTGTTCTGCTCCCCGTCCCCATCTTCCAGCTCAGGGGGCTGAGTACCCTGGGGATGACTGGTCTGACTATTAAAGACTGAGGCAAAGAAGGCATTAAGTACCTCAGCCTTTTCCTCATCCTTGGTGGCAATGTTCCCCCCCGCATCCAATAGAGGACGGACATTCTCCTTGGCTCTCTTTTTGTTGTTAATGTATTTGAAGAAACATTTTTTATTGTCTCTTACAGCAGTGGCCAGATTGAGTTCTAGCTGGGCTTTTGCCTTTCTAATTTCCTCTCTGCTTGACCTAATGAGGTCCCTGTACTCTTCCTGAGTTGCCTGCCCCTTCTTCCAAAGGTGGTAAACTATTAACCCAAACACTAGAATGAGTTGCCAAGAGATCTTGTGGAGTCTCCACCCTTGGAGATACTTAAAACCCAACTGGACACGGCCCTAAGTAACCTGCTCTGGCTGACCCTGCTTGAGTAGGAGGATGGACTAGATGATCTCCAGAGGTGCCTTCCTACCTCAACCACTCTGTGATTCCCTGAAATGCAGAAAAAGCATTCAGGGATTTTTTGATGCACAATATTCAGTGTAATCGACCAATTAATCAGTAAAGGATGCCTACAGCTAAACAAGTAAGGGTTTAAAAGCCTTAAACTTTGGCTGTAACAGCATTGTTTCTATTTAAAAAATGAGCTAAGAAATCACTGAAATCTAATTGATAAAAAGCTTATAAAAATATCTTAACCAAGTCACCTCGGGTGCAAACCAGTGTCAGCTTTGTCATGCAACTAAAACTGAACTTACCTTGACGGTATTTTCTGGCCAGGATTTAAGCATTGTAGCGATGTGTCCCCGGTCATGGATAGTAATAAAAAGACCTCTGCAAATAAAAAAATGCTTTTCATATAAGCAGGCAATTAAATACTTCAGTATAAATCAATTAAATAATAAATTAACTCTATGCAAATGTGTTTCCAACATACATAGATTCAGTTCAAAAGTAAGTGCTCAATTTTGTATGAATGAGTAAATTAAATGTCTTCATTTAGTAGAAGCCAGAGACCATGTAACTCAGTAAAGCTTCACTGAGCAGTGAGAACCTGTAGGAGTCATGTCTGAAAAGTACTAAGTTTGATTTTAAAGCTCACTCATTGAGCATTTGATCTGTCTAAATGTGTTTCTTAATTGTCCCAGACCACAAAACGTGTTCATCATATGACAGTGATCACTAGTGCCCCAGCAGTCCTAACGTTTACAGACAAGAATAGGCCAAAGTTTTAATCTATAAACAAAACCTGAAATAAGCCATGTATTATCATTACATAAAATAATTCAAGAGCATTCAGTTAAGTATTTAGAAAACAGTCTGCCTATTTAATTAGATTGCCCCTTTGACACCTACAAAAGTGGGAAATTATCTTCTCTATATAAAACTTTTTGATTTGAAAGCATGTAGCACATCCTACAGTGCTAAGAATACCAAATTTTTACTTTGAAGAGTATCTGTAAATTGGCCTTTAGTTCCACCAGTACAAAAGAGTATAAAATAAAATGACAGAAAAGTGTAATTCTCATTTCTTTTTTTATTTATTATAGAAGCAAAATCAACGTAGTATCTTATCCTACTCTTCAGCATTTTATTCTTCATTTATTTTAGCTGACATGCAGCTATACATCCAGGTCCACTCAGACCAGACTTAATTTAATTCCATTTCTTATCTACTTTTCTCATGTGAGATAGTGGAAAAAAATTCTCCCACTAAAGTCAATCTCTCAAAAACCATGAAGAAAACATCAGTGAAGAAGTACATGCCAAAGATGCCTTCTTGTAATTAAACTTTGCACTAGTAAGTATAAGGAGTTGTCTTCTGGAATTATTCTAAAGCATTTCATCCACCTATTATAAAAATTATAAAGTAAAAATTAGAGAAGACTACTGAAAAATAATTTAAATCTAAGTCTACTACAATATATCCATATTCATAGAAGTGGGTAGATGCCTATGGGAGTCTAAATGAAACTAATAACTCAGGGAAATGCTTGTCAGATATGACTGCAAGTATTCCAAGTCAAGCAAAAAATTTCCTGCAGTGTTAAAAAGTATATTAGTCAAGACACCCAAATGAGTCCAAAAATTATATTTAACTTCATATGTTTATATATTCCATACATATTAGATTATATACATATATAAAAATTATCATGCGGTATATATTTTTATATTGAATTTTATATTTAACTTCATATTTAAGTGTCTTCTTCCCCCCTTTGATGTCAAAATATACAATTGAAATTGTTTATTATTTTGGACAAAAGGCAGTGTAAGACACGTTGCAATTAACCGAAGTATTTCTTAATCTTAAAGCTAATGATTCAGAAACAGAAACTACAACCTCAAGTAGCTAATTAACTAAAACCTCTCATGTTCTAAAAGAAAAATATATATGCACTGTATAAAGGAAAAAAAACAAACAGTCATTTCTAGTTAGATATTTTTAACTGTTTAAATTTCATTTTTTTGCATTTCCCCCTAGAACTGGGAATTCTCTGATCCGGGCATTCCCAATTAAATCCCCTTCTGTTCCCATTCCCCACGCTCAGAACAAACGCACCAGGCTAGATGATTACATCTATCCGTTGTTTCTTAATAAGTAACACCTGTCAGCAGATGAATTCCTCCACCCCAGTGGAAGAGACAGTCCTTGGGGGTGGGAGGGTTAATATTTACAGCACTTTGCAGAAGTTGTGGCATTCACAGACTACAAGTATTTCTATTTGTGACCCAGCTACCTGAAAAAAGATGTCCCTAGCAGTAAAGAAGCAATGCAAAATACATGCTGATGCTTCCCTTCTGATGTATTGTATAGTGAGTCATTTTACAAAACACTGTGTAAACTGTTAAATCATAAAATACTGTTATCAAAGTTGCTAGCCTCAGAGACAGTCAATCACGAGAGATGACCGTGCGAAAGAAAATGAAGTGCAGGAGAAAAGCTATCTAGAGGCATCACCCCTCTCCTTCTCCCTGCCCTCCAATTTACACCGACCTAATAGATTCGTGTTAAATGAAGCAAGATTTTGTATTGATTTTCTAAAGAGCCAGAACCCAGCCCAGTGTGGTTAAATGACCTCTTCCTTGCAAGCTAGGGAGAGAGGTCTCCATGGCATAAATTCCCCGGCAGAAGAAAATAAAGGCAGGGTGGCTGCTCCAGAAGGAATTTTGTTAGAACATTTGTAAGGACCTTTGAATAAGTATTGAGAGCGTATTTCAGAAATCTGTCCAAGCAGGATCACATTCAAACAACAATGGAAAATAGGGGCTGAAGTGTAAACAGTCATGTCGAAAGCATTTCACTCCCCTCCTTCTCGCCTCCCCTCCATTCTTTCTGTAGATTAGTAAAACATTTCTGGGCACATTGTCCTGACTGAGAAGATATCTCTTATTCTGTGCTGTTAAAGCCAGGGGTAAGAATCTTTTGGTCTTTTCTCTGGATCTGTTTTCCTCATCCTTCATTTCTTTAGTTAAAGCACTTTGCTCCTTTAAGGTGTCCTCTGCAAGAAGCTACACCAGGTTGCAAGAGGAATCCCAGGTTGCAAGAGGAATCCCAGCTTGCAATGGTGTCTGCCACAAGGATATTCAACCTAAATGACTGGAATTGAACCTGCTGGCAATTCTACCTGCAGGCAACTACCAAAAAAGTAGTAGTACGTATTTTTTCTTTTCCATGAGGTCATGCTATGTCCAGAAAAACCATCAACTGCACAAGGTTATTGCAAGCGGGATAGGGTGACACAAGCTGACAAGTTAGCCAACTATTTGGCTACCTAGCAGATGTTAGTTATTTTTTTGGCACAGCCATGAGAAGAATCAAGAAAGGAACAAGCTACACAAACTGGATTAAATTATACATGTATTTTAGTCCAGAAATAAGACAGAATTATCCATTTGAGTATAATGTTAATTATAAGTACTGTCACGTCAGTGATGCACACCCTGCTCTGCCAGATGCAGAGCAAGAGACAGCCTGTGTGATGTGCTTCTGTCTGACACAGCACTTCAGGATGGGGCTGCTACAGCAGATGGACAAGTAACACATTTCAGCACAGGGAGAAAGAAGCAAGATACAGAAAAAAAATGCTTAAAGATAAAGTTTTGTAAAAAGAAAAAAGATGAGGATAAATATGCTACTTGTTTTTCAGTATGCACCTATTCACATATCTAACAAGAAAAGCATCTCACAGGGAAGCAGGATTTAGTCCTCCTGTACACACTTTCAGAGCAGCCCAGGTTGGCAAGCTCACTGTAAAAGCAAGCGTAGGTTTTACAATACAGTATGGTCCTTTCTATTTGAACCGACCTCTTGGTTACACATATTACCTTTTCTTGCAAGGCAACAAATTGAGACCTGCTTAGGCTTAAAAGGCCAATCAGCAAAACTGTGACTTAAAACCAACTTGAAGCTTGCAGCAGGAGATTAGTCTTCAAATTCACATGCTCATTTTGAACCTGGAACAATGCAGATCTAGTGCAACTTGTCTGAGCACATATGGAGAGGGGCTCATTGTCAGTCACTTTGGCCCCAGTCAGACCTCAGTTCAGCACTGGTTTATACCAGTCTACCCAAAGGGATCACCTCTACTCATGCCCACTTCAGATAGCCAGACGATACATGAAACTGCAGCAGAGGAATAATTACGCAAAGAAGTAACTATTCCTCCTTTCTTCTTGTCACACCACCAGTAAGACCAGAGCCCTGAACTGTGAGGGGGGAAACCACAATAGGACATCAGGATCCACTCAACAAAGGGTGGATCTGTTTTGGGTCACTGAGCTCACTACGCTGTGGCAGACTTTACCAGCTATGTGGAGGTCATTCTACATCGCGTAATTTGGCTCTATTTTATTAGAACTCTGATCTATGAGAACAAAGTAAACAGAATTAAATGGAGTATTTGTTTATTATGCTTCAAGGAAATAATGTTCCACCAGCAATGTATTTGTCTATTTTCTATTAAAGAACAGCTTAGACAAATGTGTCATAGTAACAGAATAATCCTTTCTTTCCTCTTCTTACAATAACAGGAGGCACTCTAACATGTCTCTGAAAATGCCAAACATTTTTTAATGAAAAAAAGTTCAAAATTTTCTCACAACCCTACATGTTCAAAACTGTTATTTGAATTATGAACTGTACACAGAATTATAATAGAGGTGACTTCACTTCCCCAGGCAGCCTAAATCAACAAGCTTAAAAATAATAATACTAAAAAATCCCAGGGACCAGCCTCAGTTTATTTCTGAGCCTGGACTTTCCCAAACTCCTGCACTTTGCAAGAAAGAGGTAAACTACTTCCCTAGTCCCTGTTGAAATTCCCTCCTATTTTTGTTAAAATTATGAAAAGCAGTACAATACAAACATTGTACTAGAAACTGAGTACCTATATCCCCCAAAAGAACAGTCTGCTCTTTTTTTCACCAAGAAATAATAACATTTCACGTTGTAACTGTTCAATATGGTCTCCTGTCATCATATAAAATGTACTCAAACGTCTTACCTTACTAGGTTCTTTTTCATAGTAACATTCATTCCAAGACCTCTGAGGCCTAATAAATACAATGGATGGGCTGATTTAAGAAATGCAGCTGTTCACAGATTTGTTTATTTTTTCCCCTTTCCCTCTGTACAGGGTGAATTTCATTACTTTACAATGCACAGGTATTTCTTTCAATAAATAAAATAGTTGATGCTGAAATTGCAGCCGCTACTGACCTTCATCCTGAATTCATCAGTATTAAAGAAACCTGGGCTTTACATTTTCTAGACGTTGCATACTCAAACCGTATTTAAACAGAAAAGTTTGTAAGAGGCAAAACAAAGATTAAATCAAAAACCAACATCAAAAATAGGACAGGAGCATTAAGAGAACAGGAAGTACTGTTAACACCTCTAAAAGCCTGGAGCTCTACATGAGTAAGATATAGTTCATAAAACAGATAAGTACTAGCAGCATATGAAAGACAATGGAGAAGAAGATACTAACCCAGACAAGATATAAAAGTTTATAAATATTACCTGTTATTTCATATTTGGCATACGGTTTCCTAAATGATTAATTATAAACAGTTATTTTTTAGAAGAAAGAGACTTCAAGTATTCTGAAAGACAGATGCTAACATCTGCCAACTCCAGTTAGCTATACTTAATAATGGAAGCCTCGTTATAATTTTTTGGCACAGGAGTGTAGGGAAATAATTAAAGTAGAGAAAAACAGTGTTCATAATGACTGTAAATGGGAAATGCTGATGTTGAGGGGTCTGAACAGTCAATCTTCCGCTACAGGAGCAAACCAGCATTTAGTCTTATTTCACGACTCCCTTCTGAAAACACTGTTTCACGGCACTCTTTATCCCGTGTCGGCAGCCTGTGTAGTACTCTTTCACATGCCCAAGTCCATCAAAGCTGCTTATCAATCCCTGTTAGTAAGTGCAGTGCTTTAACAGTTACTACAGTTAAAAGTAACATCTACATATCAGAGACAAGTTCAGGGAGCTTACAGAACAGTACAGTCTACAACGTGAATTAACCTTAAGAGCAGAAAAGTGATGAAACTAACCTGAAAGACGCAGCTGCACACCTGCCATTTGAAAATACAGCCTTGGGGGAATGAGGTTTCAGAAAAGAAAGGATAGGGTTTGGAGGAGTAAAAGGCACACATAACTGCAGTGACCCAAGGATTCAGATGCTGTGGGATTTTTAAGTATAGATGTTAAAACATTATTTAAAAGTAAATAATAATGATCATGATGATAATAACAACAAAAATTAAAAAAAGTCAACTGGAGTAGGTAGCTGCTTAAGATTATCATTTCTTTTGGTGCAAGCCTCAGCAAGCTGCAGTGCTCCAGCTGCTGCACATCCAAGGACAAAAGTAAATACACTATCCGCACTATGCTCAGGCCTGCCCAAGAGCTTCGACTAGAGTCCATGGCTCTGCCTTGTCTTTTTGATGAGGGACACTGTGTGCCTCAAAGAGCCGCATCCAGGTAGCCCTATAGTCAGCAGAGCTGGCCCAAACAACCCTATGGGTTGCAGGAACTTCCAAATGGATTCCTTTTGCCTACACCCCATGTTTTCCTTCCAGCAATCTTAGTTGGAGAAATGTCACAACCCAGTTGGACTGGGTGCATTTTCAAATACAGCCAGGGCTGCCCAGATATGCAACTTCAGGTCTCAGCACGTCCCCTCTTCCAGCCCGTGTGGGATTAGGGAAGTGGGGAACCAGGGGCTGCTGTTCGCTATCTTGCAACACAGCGAGCTGTAACACTCCCGATCCATCTCTGGGCAGGGGACAGATCACACAGACATTGCTCCATCTGCCCTTCTGCATCTGAAACAGGCTCCAGAGCTTGCATACAGCATATATTTTATAAATTGTAACACAACAGAGCAGGTGCGAGTAAAAAAGGGACAAGTTGCCTATAGCAGTACAGACTGAAGGCAAACGAAAAAGGAAGAGAAAAAACCTGCACATGGGCTGCTGTCCTATTACTTTTCTCCAACAAGTCTGGACTCTCCCAACCCTCTGAGAGCCTGATTCTTGCTATCGAAGTGTGTAATCTCTACATTGCTACTTTGAGTGTATAAAGACTTTTGCAAAAGGAACCTTTTTCGCTTGAAACATCCTGCTTTTGCTGCCAGAATGCCAGTTGGGTAAACTCAGGCTCCAGAACTGGGCAAAGAAGTCAGACCCTTGTACAATAAAAAGCAACCCAATGAAGTAATTCCTCAACTGCTCTCATTCAACACATTCAAAACATTACATTGTTAAAATAATCTGAGTAAAACATCACAAGACTTACATGGTAAAACTTTAAAATAAGTTTTACATGGTACATAAAGCAATTATAGCTTGTCGCTTTTCTAATAATCAAAAAGCCTCTGCTTCATTTTGGAAACCATAACATGCACCTCAAACTATTTCAGATGAAAATTAAGAACACTTCATAGTAAAAGCAACACTTCATGGACTTTGTCATTGCAGACTTTTTGCATCAGTTGTACAAAATACTCATTATTGTATATCTAGATAACACTGGTTTTTAATTAGTGCCTCACCTCCTTACAAAAGCGAACAGCACAGCATTTTGTGATCTAAATATTCAGACTGTAATGATGCATCCTTTTCATACAGCAACAAAGTAGATCAAGTCATATCTTCTTTATATTCACTTCTTAAAACATGAATTTGTTGATTTAACTATATTCCTAAACTATCATTCATCTGGACAATCAGCTTTTATGTATTGTTGCTTAACCACATAACAGCAATTCAATGGAATGTATTTGTTTGAAAAGGAAAAGGCAGACTTTGAGAAATACTGTTTTAAGAGCCAGAGCTGTTTTGCTCCAGAAGCTACTTAAATTCTTCTGACAGTTGCTCAATAAATAACTTAATTACTTACACTCTAATAGACACAAATAGAACTGTTTGAAGATTGTGAATGAGAGAATGGTTTACCAAAGCCAGACCCATTCATTTTTAAGACAAAAATAAGCCACTGTTCTGCTTCAATAGCTATCATGTTTGTATTATTTTACGCTAATATTAACAGTGTAAAGAACCATCAGCAAACAACATCAACCATGTATCTACTAGGAATCTTGCAATGCTAATGATGCTTTTTTAAAAAACCTTTTAAATGTTATTTAAACTGTGAAGTACTCAAACAAGTGAGATCACTGTCCTATTTACTTCAACAACTTCTGCTACCCTGGCTCACTGGAACATGGAAAATTTCCAGTATTTAGACAATAGTATCCTTTAAGCCAGTTTTAATTGACCTTTAAATCACCATCATTTGCTCTCAATAACCATTAAGAAGGACAAAAGTGAAGACTTATTCTTCTTACAGCACATCCTACTCAACTTCCACTTTAATGAAGAAGTCACTTCTGCAAAGAGACACTATCTTCCATTTGCAGAGCTGACCTTATCTGCTGAAAAGGAACCAAGGAAACCGCTCAATTCATGTCACAGTGATAGAGCAGTTCCTAAAGCAAGGAGCTGCAGCGCTAAGAGGTAACAAGTCAGAAGGCAGACAGGCTGATGTGAAAACGTCCGGGTTAAACTTGTCATACAAGATTGCCAGCGAGCATCCCGGCACAGAGCAGAGCTGTTTCACCCAGGATTGAGCTGCCTGCATATGGCATTTGGTGACATCTCCGAGACCCGCATCCTGAGGGCACAGAGATCACAGCATCATTGAGGTTCACTAGGACCACTGGAGATCACCCAGTCCAAGCCCCCTTCCCAAGCAGGGTCAGCTAGAGCAGTTACTTTGCCTTGGCTTCCTCAGAGGTAAAAATTTGGTACAGACGATAAATTTTCCCTAGCATTTAGAAAGGAGTGTTAGCAGTAAAAAGAAAATAGCTGTTCTAGCAGAGTTTGCTGTTCCTGAGATCAAATGCTTTTTGGATGGTGCTCCACTCCAAACATATGCAGAAACCTATTCCTGCTTTCAGTTGAAATGACACCAGCAGATACCAACTGAAAATAAGTCTCCTGTATTTTAGCACATAAAGGTGGGTATAACACTCTGAAAAAGTAAAGATCTCAATTTACCACCTGCACATTTTAAGCTAAACTCAAACTACTTAATCTTAGGACAAAATCAAACAAGCTTTCACATCACAAGCATTACTTTGAGCGAGAGAAGTAACAAAGAGACAGCAAAGATGTTATTGGAGCCATTTTTAAATCCTTACAAAATGGACATTTTCTTTCTTAGAAACTTCTAATAGAATTGAATATAGGTATAGCATGAGTATTGTGCCCTACAATTACTAAAATAGTAGAAAAGATTAAAAATAATGCAATTTGAGTTGAAAAGCAAGCAATTATTCAGCCTCAGTTATTTCATAGACTTCTCCTATTGTTCACAGAAATTACATTCAAATAATTTTCTGCTTAAACTGTAATTTTAATATTCAGTAACTCAGTTACAGACTTCTTATTCAAACAGAAAAAAAATGATGGGCTAGAGTTTATTGCCTGCTAGAGCATACACTGTCCTCCTCAGGATCTCACAGTGAATCAGTGATCTCTCAGAGCATCATCTGAAGGAGAAGCATGAAGTCTTGCTAATGCAAAATAGTCCATATGATTGGATTCTCATACATCCACCCTGTTTTTAATATTTCTGCAAGTTATTTGTTGCAGTGATTAATATGGCTGGCTTACGTGTGCCTCAACTCACCATTATACACGGTAAGGGCAAGGGCAGCACAGAGAGACCTGCAGGAAAGGTAACTCCCGAGAGACAGCAGCAGCAGGAGGCACAGAGGGTACTGGCACTGGTGTTCAAAAACCACTTGGGTCTGAAATCAAGTGTCATTTTAAACAGATGAGTCCCTCGATGCCAACCAAACTGCCTGAAGGGCAGCGCTGATTGCGGGATCAGGTGCCAGGAAGACAGTGGGAAGATCCCAGCAAAGTCCATACGCATCCACCTCCTGTTCTGCCCTGTCCCGTTTTGGGCCTGCAACCTTCCTCATGCAAGACCCCGGGCTCAGCCTTCCTGGACCTGAGCCAGTGCTGAATGGCCTGGAAGTGTAAAGTACTACAAAATGGGATTTTGAGGAGACAGAGGAGAGTTCCCATCGGATGTTATTTTGTTCAGCTTCCCAGGCTGAACACCAGGGCACTCTCACCCATTTTGAAGGATGCGAGGGTGTACGCATCTGCACACACCCTCCTTCCTCATGGTTTCATCCAGCTGCTCACCTGCTTCCATGTTATCCATATCTTGGCCACAAGTAAATAGGAATTTTCAGTTTACCGTGATACAGAATGGGAAATTTGAGCAAGACGTATAGCATGAAGCTTTCAGATAGCTATTTGCACAAAGGATGAGCATTTGAAAGCAAAACATTTGTTATAAAAAGGTGCCAAAATCCATTTTCAAATAAACACTGTGTTGACTATAACCATTTTCTTTCTACTGTAATCGGCAATATGGAGAGAACAGGCATAGTTTACTTCTGATCCTAAACCAAAGGTGTCCACCTCTTAAAATGGCATTTAAATGGCATTTGTTAAACATTTACTAACTACAAAAACTATTCCACTTGCAATGAAAATTTATTCTGTTGTTCTGCCCTCATGACCAACAAGCTAGGCTTTGATGGCTACCGGGAAACACAAGAAGCTTTAACAGCAGATGGGGAATTTCAGGCTCGAGTTAGTGCTTTGCAGTAACACGAAGTTTCTCCGCTAACAAGTAATCCTATCACAGAACTGACTTCTCAGGTTAGCAATTTTTTTTTCACCACATGAAAAGATAAGATAATACCAAAGCTACAATAATTTCCATCATTTTACATCCATATTTTCCATTTTCAAAAATATATGCCTTAAATACAGAAAAATGCAAACAACCTGATCAGCAGCACTATTTCTGCTCTTATTTCCCGTTACATTTACAACATGCATTAATGTATGAGATAGACAAAATTTTTAGGACTGTGTCCAACAACAGCTTTTAACATGGGAAAAAAGCTGCAGGTCCAGCTCTATCTCAGAGAGAGAAACCAAGAGGCATACATGATTATTTTTAAGACTATGTTATCTGATGTTAACAAAGTTCCAACATACCAGTTCTTCTCTGAAATTCACTCATGAAAAAAGTATTAAAATTTTACCAGCAAAACCCAGGAAATGTATATTTATATTGTCTATATAATGTGTATTTAATTATAGGGAATTGAATACGTTTAAGAATAAACTAGTGATTTTCTGACTCAATTAAAAATTAGTAGAAGCCTTTATCATAAAATTTGAGAAAAAAATTGCACTAGATGAAACCCCAAGGTAACATTTTAAGCATTAAACATCTGGAATGTATCTGTCCCACTGTTATAAAAATTAACCTCAACCATTAGAGGCAAACGGTCTTGTACTTTCCCTCCTTTTTACATAAATTCAGGCATGACCCCATGTAAAGTTTTTCATTTCATAAAGTCAGTATCAACATTTTGGGGAAAAATGCAGCATGCAATGATATCGGCTAACACAAATGGCTAATATTATTGCTAGCCTTTACTATATACCTACATGAAACAAAGCAGCACAGGATATGGAATGGAGGTAGCAAGGAGTCATGGAAGCAGTCTTATGGGGTGATAGAGGTATTCAGAAAGCATCACCTAGCAGTCACAGTAGAATTGTTTCTAAAATGTTATTCGTGAGCTTCCTACCTGTTCAAGGGACTTGAAGGCTCAAGTCTAATGTCAAAAATAGGCACAGCCTTTCCTGAGGACATTGCCACTGAAATGGCCATACGTATAGGCCATACGTTCAGTCATCTTTCAAAGATCACATTTGTTTCATTGGAAAGCTTGAATGCAATGTACCAACCACTCATCAAATGACTGAGGTTATGACCATCCTCAAGAAGAATCTCATTTCAGTGCATGCACTGGGAGTGTTTTTACATTCTATGTGGAGTGGCAAACTGAAAACAGAAATAGGTACATTGCTTGCAGCAAACGTAAACAGAGCAGAATTGAAATCTTTTTAGATATGTTATTTACTTGAGAATCACAAATTTCCCATGCTCATATTCTAGATATTTGTGAATAAACCATTAATTAACTGAACAGAAAGCAAACTGTGTTCTGTGTTTTCATTTTCAGAAGCAAACATCTACACCTCATGTTTAAGGAGCTCATTCTGGATGGCTAAGGAAAACTCTCAAAGACATACTGTTGCTTAAAACAGACAGCATGACCAACCTGCCATACAGTGCAGCAAACCTGTGCATTTGTATGTGCTTACAACAAATCTAAAGAAGAACTCCAGAAGAAAAGTTAAAACAAACAAAAAAATACCCTCTAATATAAGAAAGCTGCCATAATATGGTGAGCTTCTGTAAATGGCAATATGTTCTGCTGTGTCTCTGTGAGCTACATTAGAGCTTCATCTCAGAAACAATAAGCTGTTTCCTTAGATGGGACACTCCTCCACCAAAAAAGTAGTTAATTTTCTTATTCTAGAGTACACTAAAATAAAGTTGTGAGGTCTCCTAAATTCCCTTTTTCTTTAAGACTAAACAGAAATTCAAGTTAAATGTAGTTGCTTTGGGAATAAAGAGGCAAAAATGAAAACTGGCTTTTGACCATCTTTGTGCCAAAGGCATAGGTTCTCATTCAGCACAAAGTGAAGCTTGCTTTCTTTTTTTTTTATATTTCTCAGTAAATGGTTCTCTGGAGCCCATTCCTTATTTCTGCCGATTGATTTATGCCTTCCTTATCAATGTCTGCCTCTGGCTAGAAGTCCTTGCTTTTCTCACAAGAATTACTTGCTTTGTTTTGTGTATATGCATTCTTACTGTTTTTTCTAACTGATCTATGCTCCCAGCAGTCTCTCATGCACCTACAGCTGTTTTCTAAAAAATACTGCTTTTCCTGTATGTGGTTTAATCACTTAATACTCATTAGCAGAAGAAGGTCCTTATACAAAGCAGAACTGAATTGCAATGCCACCGCTTAACTCAGAGAGCAGTGGTCAGGATGACAGACGCCTCATTAACCTTTCTCCACCCAACAGCAAATTACACTATGTTAATGCTACTCTGCGGCAGATTTGGTAAAGTTGTTATGACCTGATCTTTTTGTGTTTGTTTTAAGTTTATTATAATTCACACTGCTGGCACTTTTTATTGAAGAGTGCACATAAGAAAACAGTTGTATAAAGCTATGAAACTTTGCTAAAAAGGATGAAAATGCCATGCAAGAAATAAAAGGGTTCATTTCTATCCTGAAACTTTTGTCTCTTGCCTTCTCCAGAAGGCATATGGCTGTCTCAAAAGCAGTGTGTAAAAATCTCCCAGACTATAAAAGCATCTAGCCATAAATACAGAGAAACACAAGATATATTAAAACACACAACCATCCCATTATTGTGGTCTTGAAGGCTGAAAACCTTTATGCTTTCTCTTCACTTCAAATTTTCCATTTTAATACCTGACTATTTATCTTATTTATTCAGAAAGCTTCTAGTCAGAGACAGAAAACGATGACATTAGAATGTCCAAGCTACTGCAAAGTTAGAGTGATTTTGCTGGGGTTTTTCCTTCCTCTTTTGGACTTCCCCAAATACAGTTACAGGAATAACTGATTTTTTTTTTTAAAGCTACTGTATCTTGCATTGGAAATGCAACAACGAGACAATGTTGGACTGCTGAGTAATGAGAGTATTTCGAACAGAGAAGCTGCTGAATGTGTAAGCAGGGGATTTGGATGGTGCTGAAGGACGTGCAATAAATGTACAGAAAACGAGAGCTGGATAAATTCCAGTGTAAGTACACCCCTAAATGAAAACATCCTCTGGACAGGGGCTGGGATATATATACAGAATGAGCTAATAAAGCATTGTAATGTTTCTAAGTCACTGGTGTCTCATCTGAAATATTACTGGTACCTCGTTTTGCAATATCAGGAGATAGCAATGGGAATTACTGGGGACTTGGAAAAAATCTCTCTACATAGAGGCAGAGAGCAGGATTCCTCTACCTGTAAGAAGATCTCAATATAAAACCACACACACACTAAATGCTTATCAATCACCTGTAATAGTTCACTGCAACGTGCTCATGGCGCCTATGCATACATCCCTACTGCTGGTGATACCTATTTGTAAACACATGCAGTAATACCATTTCTTTTTTATCCCGTTGATAAGTAAGCCCTTTCCCTTCCACAGCATAGCCCTAGGAAGGGAGAAAAAGGCACACACCTTTTTCTTAGTACTTCCCAAGCAATGAATTGCAAGTTTAAATAGCACACGGAAAGGTGAGAAGATAGCCTGTGAGTGTACACACTTCACATCTCCAAGAACAGCTAGCAGCTACAGAAAAGCAGCTTCTTCCTTTAAGTGCTTCTCCTTATGTAAATGCACCCTACTAAGCAATTCCTGCAGTGCTTGCCCTGGGGGAGCCTTACCTCCTCTAGAAGGGTTTCAGAATAGCCACTTTCATAAAAACTGAGGGACTGCCATCCAAAATGCAAAACCGACTCTGTAACTCCTCAGCAACAACAACGTTAAATAGCCATTAGTACCGGTGTCTAGTATAGAAACACTCAGCAAAGAAGTCACAGCTGCTGCTTGAGAACCATCAGCTGACTCCAGTTGTGCAATGAGCACTTATTGATAGAAAGTGATTTCATTTTAACTACTTCATAACGTCTGTGCAATTGTTGTCCCCCTTCTCTGATGACAGAGAGTCCCTTGGATGTCTCAGCACACCACAAGATAACATATAAGCCTTCTAAAAGGTCCTTTTTTTTGTCAGTCTAAAAGGCTAAGCATGCCTGACACTGAAGGTGTGCACAACAGGCTCAATAAGCAAGCTGTAGCTTCTCCTCCCTTCTTAACCTCTTTTCACCAAAAACCAGACCATTTCTTCTCCACAGATAAAGTAGTTTCTGGCTGTATTTGACTGCACCAAAAGATTTACCTCATCTCCTGCAGCAAATCAGTTGCATTGCTCTAGAGACAACCCTAGGAGTCAACTAGAATATATGTCATAGACAGTGATGTGGTGTCCAGAGTCCTGGAGCAAAATATGGGGCAACTGAGACTGATGGCAGGAACATATTTATTATCACTAAGTTCACTCCTAAAGATTAAAACAATCTGTTCTTTCCCTGAAAGCCATTCCAAACAATGAGAATTTGAGACACTTTGGTGAGAAGCTGACATCGATATACTGAAGATCATTAATGGCAAAATTTCCAGTCTCCAAGACAAGGGATTCAGATCTTAAAACCAAAATTATCACCTGCTTTATGCTGGAGCCACCAGTATCAGTGCTGTGTCTCACTTTACTTTGAGCACTGTCAGAGGATCTGACATTACTAGGATCATCCACAAAGGGATTCACACTCTCTGGATAAGAGAATCTGAAAATTCAAGTTGCTGTTCCAAAGGCTGATGAGACACCTGAAAAAATCTTGGACCATCCTGTTTGTTCATGTGGCAGAAGCTGTCAGTTGTCTGTGTTGTCCTAAATGAGTGCCAGGATGGTTCAGAATTCCAGTCCACTGATACGCAAACCATTGTCAACTGCAGGCCACAACTTAAGGGCTGTCCAAAGCCCCTCAGTCCAGAAGGGAGACAACTATATCTATCATTTTGCACGAGAGGTAGGAGACAACTATATCTATCATTTTGCACAAGAGGTAAAGATGAAGTAACATCCATTTGCAGACATTGTGTGGGATTTGATAGTCTGTCTTTGAAAAGGTGTAGAACTAAGGAAAGTTATGGCTCTCTTATTGAAGCAAGTGATAATTTT
>VYZW01027332.1:2870-26321 GCA_013401315.1 Balaeniceps rex
ATACAAGCTGATGGTCAGCCTGTGCTGTCGATATGCTCAGCAGATTGTGTAAGATGAAGTGCAGTCTTTTCTACCATGTACAGTTTGCAAACCAACAGTCGGTCCTCTGTTAACATGAGACACTCAGTTTGTTTAATGTCCAGAACAAAACCAAACTAAAATATTCTAATAATCTAATTTGTCACTTTATGACTCTCTCACTCTTCATCCCACCTGTCAGAGTCCCCTTTGCAACTAACACAACAGATCTAGCCTGTATTTAGGGAAACAAAAACACAACCAAAAAACCCAACCAACCAACCAACCAACCAAAGCCCCAAACACCTCCATGAGCTATTGAATAGGCCATAAAAAGCTATAAAAAGCCCTATAGGGCTCATCCATATCATAACCCCTCTGCTTTTATCTTCCATCTTCTATTTCCGTGTAATAGATTCAAGGAACATCATAAGATAATTGAATTGTGAAAAGATTGTATTTGGAATGCAATGGGCAAGTGCTATGGGCAGCCTTGCATTAAACCCGAAGGTTCCCTCATCACCTGTATGTATAACAAGCAAGAAGGATTTGGGAATTTGACAGAATATCAACCCCAGATATGAACCCTATGAACATGGAAATTTCCGTCATGCTTAGACTTTAAAATAGTAAGCAATAATGGGACTAGGTAAAGGAGTTCTAGCATGGCCCCCTCTGTTTAATTTATGAGCTCGATTATTTGCCTTAGTTAGCATGCAGCTGCAGAAGGGGAGTAGATCTTGATTATTTGCCCGCTGAGGTGCAGAGCACTACATATTGCTGCTAATCCTAACACTACAGTGTACCTTCAGACTTTTATTTACTTTAAAAAAAAAAAAGAAGGGGAAGGGGAATAGGGAGACTTTCCCAAAGTCAGAGAGAAAATTCTTATTAGACCACGTTTCTGAAAGTCCTGGCTACCAGTCCCATGCACAAAATACTATATATTTCTTGATCTTTATGAGTGATTTTATTAAATTCACAGCTTGTTTTGGAGAAGGTCCTGCATTGCTGGGTAAACATTTGCTGCTCCCAGGAACAGATTACACAGAATTCTGGCAAGAGCACTTAACCTGGGCAGATTCAAAACAAGGGGCGACAGCAGAGATGATCGATGTAATCACCACCTTCCATCAACACTCATTTTAAGGGAGGAGCATAATAAAATAAACATGCATGTGCTGAGAGAAACAGAAAAAATGCATCCTACTAATGCATCAGTCATTAAATAAACAATAAAGCAGTTTCTGCATTATTTCCAAAACCGTCTGCACAACCAGCAACAAAGCAGCATCTACCCACATGTAGTGCTGGGATCTGTGCAACAGCCAGAGTCAGGCAGTTTTCAGGGTGGATCAATTTAAAAGTGGAAATTAATTTGCCAGGTGAGAGCCCTCATCTGCAGCAAGTTGATATTCCCCCAGTGCCAGCCACAAAGACTTTGCAGCTGTTGAGCCTAATCCCAATTTAGTGAACAAATCTCTCCAGCGCTGTGTTGCAGATCTCGTTTTGGATTTGGCGATGATGCCAGGACTGCCTGAATCCACCATGTGGATATTGGCTGCCTCGCACATACACAGATGAGTTTCCTCACAGCCATGCCAGACACAAATGCATCACTTCTCAGTCTACCACCTTTGGAAAAAGGATTGCCAGGCTCAGACACAAAAAACCCCCACTTTACTGACCTCCCCCGTCTGAGCACCAGGCAGCACAGTAACTACCCAGCCTCTTGCAGGTTGCCTCCAAAGGCAGCTGCCCAGTTTGTCTATGCATACAGGCAGCTTTTATTTTGGAGCATCTTCTCAGGCTGTTTTCTTTCTTGGAAACTTTGGTTAAATCCAGGGATCCCACAAACCTGAGTAGATTTTTCTGTGGAAATTTCAGAAAAGCCTGAGGAAGTTAGATGTCCAAGTACCAACAGAAAAAGCTGCTCAGCTTCCCATGCTCCTTTGGAAATGGCAACCTATTCTTTCTCTTGCTCTGGAGATGCAGTCATATTTCTCAAAGCGGCTTCCATAAATTTTCAGGCATTTAAAAAAACCAGTACCTCAAGGTCTCTTAGTCGCTTCATGCTTCCTGATTCATCCTCTTCCAATTCACTGGTGCTAAACTAGTAAGGGGTCCAGCAGTTGATTAGTTCACTAATCCTAAGGTGCTGTGTGTAGCTCGTACTGCAAATTCTTTGATCCTAACAGCTCCCAAGTGCCACAGTTTCAGCTTTTCTATCCTCATTCCAGGTCTATTTGACCTGAGAAGCTTATGACCACTATACCTTAACTCTGTTATTCTTAAACAATGCCCTGGATGCATTTCTTCTTGCTGCCTGGTTAATTTTTCTTGCATTCTCCTGACTCTTCCCAGACCTTGTGTCAAGTCACAATGTATTCCTAGACAAAATGGCCTCGGCTAGCCTTCTTTATCTAATAAGAAAAGCACTTTCTCTGAGCCAAACTTCCTTATAATTTACCTATAGATGCTAAATTGCACAACACCATCAACACTAATGGAATTGCCAAAGGGGTACACAGCAAAGTTTCACCCCCAAGCTGGTGGCTTTTGCACTTTATTATATAGCATATAATGGGTTGTGATACTTTTGTATGAAAGATTCAATGCAAAAATAAGTAGTTTGGTATATGTGCAGTTTAATTTGATTTGACTAGCTTTTGGAGAGTTTCCTTAGACACTTTATTGTACTGTTCTATTTACTGATGTTTCCAGTGCTAGGAGCCTGGATTTCTTGTTTATTAGAGCTGGCATAATGAAAGTTTGCCACCTGATTAATTTTAATAGTTTAGCAGGGAACCTGAGGATAATGCATATTGGCTGCCAGGCTACAGATAAATTTTGTCCATTTGGTTGCAAAGATTTTGGCAGAAATAAAACCTGCTTTTTACTATTGTAGAGAAATATTTTGTTGGGTGAAATAGTGTTTTCTAAGGAAGCCATTGTCTCATCTGCCTTTATTACGCACCAAGACTTAACAGTCCCAGACAAATAGGTTTGAGATGATACAACGTCCCAATTCTGATATCCCTCATATTGAGTGCTGACGTAAGAGACTTGAGAAGACACTGTGGATCTAGTATTAGTTTAGAGTCTATTTGCCTAGCAAAGTTCCAGAAGAGCCCAGGGCAGGGAGTCAAGAAATCTGGGCCTTACTCCCAGCTCTTTTAATAGCCACTTTTCTCTTCTGTGCCTCAATTTCCCCAGCTAAAGTGCACATCATGTTACTGATTTCCCCTGCGAAGCACTTACAGGTCTGCTGATAAAAAGCACTATGTGCTCATTACTATCAGTTGTAGAAGCAGCATCTTTCAGGAGAATCTGAAAAGGCTTCAGAGATCACTTGGAGAGACTATCTGCAGGTGAAAGCATTACCTAATTGGCTCTGGACTGTAATGCTGAACACCCAAATACTCATCCAATCTGCAGGGGAACATTTTTATTGAGCTTTCAGACCTTTTGGAAGTTGCTAACACTCTGAGTTGACAGGCTTTGTATATGTGCTTCTTCCAAAATAGAAAGAAAGAAAAAACTTTCTATCCTCCTCTCCTAAGGTCTTCTCCTTCAGAGACATTATAATGGGACTAAATTTTCATAACATGTAAATTTTTTATCTGGATGCTATTGCTGCTTTTATTAGGGATGTTTGACTTCTCTGGTTAGGAACTGGGCTGGAAGAAGTAGGTGCCTGGTGCATTTGTAGGATGGATGGGTCCTGAGAGCTCAAGCTCTGGCAAGAGGAATAATAAAAAAAAATTTTCTCAGCTCTTTTTCAAGCCACTTAATTTGGAATAGAAATGATTTACACTGAAATGATTAGTCAAATGCATTCATTATACTTGCATGGTTACTGTTTAGCACCAAAGCAAGTAAAGAACAGCCTGCAGTATAGCAGAAAAAAATGAACCATCTTAGGCCTCAAATCTACAAATTAATACATTAAGTGAACATCAAAATCTCTGAACAGAGACAACTTTAACTCAAACCACACAAAGCAGCAAGCAGGGTCAAGGCAATAGTGCATCTATTCTAATACTCCACAGCGCAGATCTTAATTACTAGCCGAACATCATTTATTACACTTACAAGGAGTTACAAAATTTTTTGTTGACATAATGAAAAAGAATATTTCAGTCTAGTTAAGAAGCACATCTATTTAATGTAATTCATGTAAGTTTGTGCAGTGATGGGTTGCTTGTTTGTATTAAATTCAAAGGTTTTTTTTTTTTTTCAAATGTCACCTAAAACTTCCACAAAGCTTGACAAAACCGTCCTACCAAAGGCATAAAATACTCGATGGTGCTAATATTTTTTCATTTCCTGTACATATGTTTAGTCCAAAATCCTGCAAACATTCATTTATAAAGTAACAGGTTAATAACTTCAATATAAATTTATCTTTTCTCCCTTCTCCTCAGTTCTATTTCTTTTGCAATGTGAACTGCTAAATTCTAGTACCCAGTAACGAACATAGTAAAATAAGTAACCTGGATAAAACAGATAATTGGAAAATATGAGTTTGGATCTTAAATTGTCACAAATTTATAAAAGAATTGTATCAGACTGCACTTGTGTAGAATAGCGGAGAAAAGGAAATAAAATGGAAGGCTACCCCTCACAATTACGTCAGCCTACGTATATATATTGAGGCATGAGAGAAGCTCACAAAGTACAGTCACATACTGCCTGATACCGGCATATATAAATACACAAATGTTAACAGCTGAGCAGGAAAAACAAACACTAATTTCTCACCATATCAGGTTAGTATGCTTATTCCCTGGATAAGTATTCGAAGAAAACAGGTTCATTATAGAAACGTTAAGGGAACTGGTCAGACACAGGGGATGGTAAAGCAGAACAACACAGCAAGCCTCAGCTTAAATAGAAAATGAGCAATAATTCATCAAAAGGCCATTCACTTGAAGAAAAAGCACTGAAATAAGTGAATATCTTAAAAAGAAAGCAAAATAAGAAATTTCTCAAATTACTATTTTCAACCACATTAAGTATATTAAAATCCCCCAAATCACAAAAGTATCACGGTATCATCTCCAGAAACCTGAGAGTTTGTTTTGTTTTGTTTTTAAATCGTCGTGGGTTTTTTTACCGTCAGGTTCCTAGCTTTTAGCTTACAGTTGGGCTTGGGCCACATTTTCAAGACTGGTCTGTTGGTGGACATCGGGCACAACCAGAAAGGGGGGTAGTGGGGGAGAAAGGAAGCGTAATTTAAAACGGAAAACCTGAAAGCAGACATCCTCTTTACTTGAACAGCATGCCCCTCAGTAACACTCTCTGTATTGAGTTTGCATGGCAAGGTTTTGGCAGCAGGGGGGCTACAGGGGTGGCTTCTGTGAGAAGCTGCTAGAAGCTTCCCCTATGTCTGATACAGCCAACGCCAGCCGGCTCCAAGACGGACCCGCTGCTGGCCGAGGCCAAGCCCATCAGCGACGGTGGTAGTGCCTCTGGGATAACATATTTAAGAAGGGGGGAAAAAAAACCTGAGCAAGTGAAGCCAGAGAGAGGAGTGAGGATATGGGAGGGGAACGAGAATATGTGAGAGGAACAACCCTGCAGACACCAAGGTCAGTGAAGAAGCAGGGGGAGGAGGTGCTCCAGGCACCGGAGCAGAGATTCCCCTGCAGCCCATGGTGAAGACCATGGTGAGGCAGGCTGTCCCCCTGCAGCCCATGGAGGTTAACGGTGGAGCAGATATCCACCTGCAGCCTGTGGAGGACCCCACACCAGAGCAGGTGGATGTCCAAAGGAGGCTGTGACCCCATGGGAAGCCCATGCTGGAGCAGGCTCCTGGCAGAACCTACAGACCTGTGGAGAGAGGAGCCCACGCTGGAGCAGGTTTGCTGGCAGGACTTGTGACCCCGTGGGGGACCCACGCTGGAGCAGTTTGTGAAGAACTGCAGCCCGTGGGAAGGACCCTCGTTGGAGAGAACTGTCTCCTGTGGGAGGGACCCCACAATGGAGCAGGGGAGGAGTGTGAGGAGTCCTCCCCCTGAGGAGGAAGGAGTGGCAGAGGCAACGTGTGATGAACTGACCGCAACCCCCATTCCCCATCCCCCTGCACCACTCCGAGGGAGGACACAGAGAAAATCAGAGTGAAGTTGAGCCCAGGAAGAAGGGAGGGGTGGAGGAAGGTGGTTTTAAGATTTAGGGTTTTTTTTATTTCTCATTACCCTACTCTGATTTGATCGGTAATAACTTAAACTGATTTTTCGCAAGTCGAGTCTGTTTGGCCCGTGATGGTAATTGCTGAGTGATCTCCCTGTCTTTATCTCGACCCACAAGCTTTTTCGTTGTATTTTCTCTCCCCTGTCCAGTGAAGAAGGGGAGTGATAGAGCAGCTCTGGTGGGCACTGGGCATCCAGCCAGGGTCAGGTCAACCCACCACACTCTCAAAATCACAAGTGTCGGGAAAACTGATAATTGCACAGGAAAGCCGTGACAGAATACATTTTGAACAATTAATAAAAGCCCATATCCACCCCACACTAAATAGATTGTGCTCTTAGTCCTTAACTAGCTTCATGGTAACAAGCCCTTCTGTACAGAAAACCTCATTAAGCTTGGTTGGACTATTTTGGCTCATCAAATCTCACAGAGAGGCAAATTTCAGAACACTAGCCTGTCTTCAATATTTAACGTATAATCCTACCTACATTAGCACACCTGCTTTCTCTCTGCTCTAAATGTCAGTTAAATAAACTAGGTGTGTAACAATGTACAGAAATAAGTACTCCAGAGCTTACAAGAGAAAAATAAAACCAAAGAACACTGCCCTTAACACCATTACAGTCCCCAAAAGACCCATATCCAGACAAAAAAATATAAGGGGAATTTTCTGTGCACATAATGAACTGCAACACAGCTTCTTTGGGGTTTATTTATTTTTAAAGGACCAAGGATTTTGAGTATACAAAACTAGTTGGGACACTTTGGAGGGCTTCCACAACAGCCAACTTAGCCTGGCCACGCTAGGGCCCCTGGGCTCTCTCTGCAGCCAGTGGAAAGCAGCTTCTCCTGAAGCTAACTCAGGACACGAATCCCTGGTCCCTGAAGCCGCCATGGTCTGTAATACTCAAGCAAAAACATATGCTGTTATCTGCTTGTAATTCCAGCACACCTACCTACACCAACTTTGCTGAAACACTCAGCTTTCTTGGAAATGATCCCTCATTCTTTACAATTACAGGCATATCCATTGCTGAATGTTTTTGCCCAGTGAGCAGAACCTGGATCCCTGGAGCTTGGGACATGACAAACAGCACGGAGCACATGTCATTACCTTGTCTTCCACAGCAGCACGACTGCTTTCTGACTTGCAAGAAAAATAAATATTTGCTTCTTTCATTTTTCCCAGTAGGACTGGAAATGTGAAATATTTGCTGTAAGATTTGAGATGGTGGCACAATTTTCTCTCTATCAAAAGAGGAAGGCTGATTCATGAATAATCTATAGCCACTATAGACTGAACTCTTAATCAGAACTACTCAAAACAAAATCAAGTCTCTTACATAATTAAAGGGGGGGCTTTCAGAGGTACATACAGTAGGAGCATGTCAAATCACTACTCAAAAATCCCTGCTCACCCACAAATTATCCAATTAAACATCCCTCAGACACTGACAAATGTTATATACCACTTCCACATCAGCTGAATCTTTAGCATGAAGAAACTGTACTGTAGATTTGTATTTTTAAATGGACTAGCAGAGACTTAACACTTATCCTCACCAGATTTCTTTCTATTCACAAATCTATGACCTAAGGCTACAAATATAGCAATAAACCAAAACATATTTGCTGCTCTTATGATTTTTTTTTTTAAATTATTTAAATGTGACATGTCATCATCAAATCTCTACCGATTCATAGGAAAAAAGACAAGCTAAACTACACATGCAATACACTGGTATTGTACTCTATACCAAAAGCCTTTACCCATGTAATTCCTAACTATAAGCAATTCTAAACTAATCTTTTGGGCACAGCAAGCAACCGAGGGCAAGGCAGGGCCCATATCCAGATCCTCCATCCATATGGGAGCAGTGCACATCCATCTTAAGAGGAACTCATCCCAGCACAGGTCCAACCACATGACCGGAAAAGTGAGGAGCTACAGCCCCACTCCACATTGTGAACTACCATGAGTGTGCTGCCGCTCCAGATATTCACTTCTCCTGTGGTATTTGACACATTGAATGTTCATTTCATGAAGAGGTGTCTGGGCCCAAGGGGGACAGGCTGTGGGTCTCTTAGGAGAGTAGCAGAAGGGTGACCATCAGTCTAGCTCACTGTCCTGTTGTCCTGGAGCAAGCTATGGTACAAAGTTTTGCCATGGTAAACTCCTAAGAAGGAATTTTGGTAGATATCTTTTGTATTAAGTGAAATCTCAGCACAAATAAAAAATAGACCCTTTAAGGCACTTAATTTCCATCATCAAGCCTGTGTTATTTCTTAACATACTCATAAAATTGAGAAAGCACGTTGCACATCACTGCAAACATGGCCAGTGCAAACACAACAAAAATCCCAGTTCTGAGGCTGCAAAAAGCATCCCAGTTTTCCATCCAGCTCTTCCATCACACACCACTAATCACTCCACTGAAGTTCAGATAAACTCTCTGAAGAACAGCGAACCTCCTGCTTACGTGTATGGGATGTTGTTCCTAAGATATCTTTCATTTTGAAAACTACAAATAAGAAGAAAGAGGCAACTACTGTAAGCAGCAGGTGTTAATTATTTTACTTGAATAAAATAGCCAGAGAATTGATTAATTTATTGCTATTTTAGCAAAGTTGTGGCCAGCTCAAATAAGACTTCATGTGGCCTGAAAGATCTGAATGCATAATGGCAACCTGACTTTGAAACGGCCTATTTGCTTTGCAACGCACAGCTAGATAAAAAAAAAAAGCTTCCTGCCATTTTCCCTGTTTCATTAAAATCTTTGTCTTTGAAATGAGACATTACAAATGAAATGTTTAATATATTCAGTGAAATATAATACAGCTGTTTGCCATGGTGACCTTTTCAGTATTCTGTATTTTATATTTTGATTAGCCATGTACTGGTAGAAAATCCCTTCCATAGCTTTTGATAGCAGACCTAACTCCTAGCTGTGCGTGCTTTTGTATGAAGTAAAATAATGCAAGAATGTCAACAGCTAGCTATTTCAGAGCAATAGTGTCTCCTACCCAAAGCCGCATTTCCATAAACATTGTGGAAGGCTCATATGCAGGTTTTATAGCACATAGGGAGTGTAGACAGGGAGTCTCAGCTCCTACAGCCTTTATGAAAAAACTATAGCATCAAAAGCAGTATTAAAGAATGATCAAAAATATATTTATTGAAAAGAATAAATAAAGCTACAATGCACCTGTGTTTTCATATTCCTACAAGGAATTTTGAACTTGGGAATATTTGTATCCACTTCAGCCTTCTCTACATACACAGGCAGAAAAACAGGTGGATTAAGTGAAGTATGAGCACAGTTCTAAAAGCTGGAACTGTACCCTCAAAAAAAAAAAAATCAACAGATTCTGGCTAAAAATTTTTCCCAAATTATTTGTAATGGTCTACACCAAAGCCCAATTATTGATAATAGATAATGGCTTTAAGCTCAAAAATGGTATGATGGGATCAAAGAATTGTGTTTATATCTATTGCAGATGAGTACAGGAAACAGATGCATAACTGTACCATAACTATTCTGTTTCTTCTATCCATGTTCAGTAGAAAAGTTTATTATAAAAAATGATCTAGAAAAAACAAAGCATGTCTATTTTCAAGACATTTATATCAAATGTAAAAATAAACAACTAAAATAACATAGAAATATTTTAAATAACATAACAGTTGTTTCACAAATTGACAGAAGACATTGAATTCACAGTTAAAACTGACACTCTGTTACTGATGGTGATCTAGAAAGTTTTTGCCAGTTCAAAAAATTGCTATTCTAAATCTGTCGCAGAGTTGAGAATAACAAAACCAGTCACACTTAAAAATGAAATATTTGACAAGTTCCTCCTTATTTACAAGGTCCAAGAGTCTGACCTCAGAGTTGCACCTGAAAGGCTGAGCGCTTCCTTGACACGGCAAGAGGCATCCAGAGCTCCTGTTGGGTTTAACATGAATTCAAGAAATGAGAATTATTAGGTAGGTCTCCTCTTTCCAGGAGGACAGCCATGTCACTAGAAGAGATGATGCTTCCTTAGGAAGGTCTGGGACACCACTGGCTTTTAGGATATGGTGTAAGAAATCAAAGACTGAGTCAAATCCTTTTTTTGTTTCTCACCACAGGCTCTTTGGATGGTGCAAGCTCAAGCTTTGACTCCCATACCCTTGTCCATCTTCTCAAATCAGCTTCCCTCATGCCATTCAACCCTGTGTTTCAGCTAAGCTCCAAGTAGAATTGGAGGGATTTCTAGGCTATCGATATCATTGCATATGAAATAGATAAAGAACGGGATGGAAAAATTTACTTCATTCATCCAGACAGATATACCATAATATCAAAGCAACTGTCAGATCAGACCCATGGCACTTCTTCAATCAATTTTTTCTGTCCAAGTCCAGCTAGTGTAGTAACTTGGAAGGAAGGCGCAAGAAGTTCTCTCATGGACAACTGTGAAGTGAACTGCTAACTGAGAAACCCCAGTTAGAAGACAGAAGAGATTTTTGAAGCTGAGGATTTAAAAATCTATCACCCCTACTGACATCCCATTCTTTAAATTCTGTTTTCAACAATACTTTATGGTGACATGCTGAACAGGCTACTCAGTATTGCATTAAATTTATGAACTTATATTCATAAATTTACATTTCCCCAACATGGGCAACACGAGCCTAATACAGAAATTGTCTGGAAAAGGTCTATGGCTGTAGTACACAAGAGGGCAGGTAGGGCTTTAAACTGTATGAATCTATGAAAATAAATCTTGATGTTCTCATCACATTATCATACTCACCTCCACATATGATATAAGCAGCCTAAATAATTGGGAGAAGAGTTTGGGGGGGTGGGGTGTTGTGGTTTGGGGTTTTTTTTTAAATACATTTCTGTTTCTAGACTTGCGTGCATTTACATTCATAACCTTATTAGTTGCATCAGCAAAGGTTTTTCACATTTAATTATATGGCACATGCCATCAAACATATAGACCCTTATATATGTCACATACTTAAAACATATGGATGTAAACAAAACTACAATTCCACTGAAAGAAATTCTAATAATGAATAAAAGACTTTCTTATCTAACACGAGACTACATTATGAAACCACAATTTTATTATTTAGTTTTATTGTTTTAAATTAAATAGAACAAAGTGGCTATTTCATCTTGCTGATTTAATAAGTTAATAAAGTCTGCTGGCAAACATATATATGATGTATTGTAGAATACAATAGCTCCTTTTCATGTTGAGGAAAGTATTAAAAAAAAAATCTGCCTAGGANCTTCCTCCTTATAACACTTTCAGGTGTGGCAGTGATTTGTTTTTACATATTCCATTCAATCAACAGTGTTTTTCTCCAGTAGGCAAAATACCGTAACAGGAGATGCTATATACCTTTCTTTCTCATCCCTCAAAGAATGCTAAATTCACTACTACCAGATGGCAAAGGGATTAAAGTACCCAGTTCAGTTCTCTGCCGGGCTTATGCTCAAACTGTGCCTTGGTCTGCTTTCATGCTATTAGCTAATGAACTTCAGAGGGATTTTGTCATGCAGGTCAGCATTAGCAGGGATGTCTACCGTGATCTGACAGCCATGAGTAAGAGACACTGTGTTAAGCACAAGCTTCTTTTTGAAGAAAGATGATTTATCTGAGAGACAGCACTGCAAAAGTCCGCAGGTTATTCTATTTTTTTCCCTTACAAAGCATGCTGATAACGAAGATAATTAAAATAGTTAAACTTATCAGATGTATCTATGAAACTTATTTTTACAATATATTGATGAAGTATTTATTTGCACGTTATAGTTTTGGTTTGGGGGTTTTTGTTCGGGGCTTTGGTGGGTTGGAGTTTTTAATTTTCATTGTTTTTCCCATCAAAACATGCAGTAAGTTTTGAACTTCTATTAGGCCATTAACATAACCTAAAAAGCAGGACAAACTTCTGGGAGACAGTCAGTTAAACAGCACTGGATGATCAAATTCTTGTCATTACAGACATGATAAAGCTTCAATATACCTGAACCATGTCTTGGTATCTTCACAGTTAACTAAACAGTTACGCACACATGCTCCATTTCAATGGGGAGCTGAACTTTTCTGGGTTTTATAGTTGAAACTAGTAAAAAACATCTAGAATTACATTCATTGTTTAAAACTAACATAAAATTAAAAGTGATCCGTCATATAGATTGCTCAAAAATAAGATCACCTCTCCATAGACTACAGTAGCGTACATCAGTTGGTGACTGTGAAATATGAAACCCTGAAAATAAATCTTGACCTGCCTCTGTACCAGCTGGATTTTGTAGAAGTACCGAGCACCTCTCAAAAAGCAAGGCGCACCTTGACTGTGACTTTTCCATAGGCACATCGTAGAGTCTTCATTCTGCACAGTACTCAGCTGGCAATGAAACTTAATCAGAATTAGACAACAGTAGGGCAGAAATGCAAAGCTAGACAGAAGAAAGAAAAATAGAAACAGACAGCCTCATAGAGCCACATGAGGAAATTAAAACTTGACTGGAAAGGAGTGGAAGTCAATTAGAGAGAAGATAATCAGAAAGAGAATTTGAAACAAAGGTTTTCATTTTAAAATCTTGAAGGGACAAGCACAGTTTTAATGAATGTTATTTAAAAATAATTAATATATCACAACCAGGCATGTCAGAGAAAGATGAACATTACAGGCTTAGAAGTATTTTCTTCACTCCCTGCAGAGACGTGCTTGATATGAAGGAAGCCAGAGCTGGAGGAAACTATAAATATGTGTGTGAGATACTTAATAAAACAAGACTATAGACTCCTAAGTTTAGGTGAGATAACACAATACAAATGTTTGCCCTTACAGTACAATGACAGTAATAGAATGATATCTGCTCGGTAATCTTCCCAGGAAGAAATGCTATTTGGTTAAGGCAATTTTATGCACATATGGTAATTAATTTCTGTAACTTTAATAGAGAGGCCAAAATTAAGACACTTGCTACTCAGCCCATCAACTAACCAAAAAAAAAAAAATCTTTGGTTCTCAAAGCAATAGGACTGGACTATGGTTAATCACTACCTCTTGAATGAAAGCAAAACCCCAAAGCATCCTGAAATTAAAGGAGAGGGTGCCGAAGCACATATTGTCCGGAAGTTCCCTTTGAAAGTCATGTATCTGCTGTATAGTTGCCACCAGACGCCAAAGCAATAAGCACACTGGTAAGACTGGGATTAGTCATGGAGCTTTATGGGAAATTTGCCAGAAATCACAAGAGATCTTGGGAGTTCAGCCCATATGAAAAGGATAAACGAACTGGGAGGGAAGTGGAAGAATTTCTGAGAGCCACAAATGACTATTTAAGTACTAAAACCCAGGAAATTGTCTCATATAAATTAAAAACCCCACATAAATCCAATAACCGGGAGGGGTGTGTGGGGGGGTGACAGTAGATTCTCAGAGCTACAGATAAATAAGTTAAAAATGCTGTGAAGACCACAGCTAATTAAAATATGCTGGAAAACACATACTCTTATAGAAACCATGACTTCTGGAATGATGCTAAAATGACATAGAACTAAGATCTTTGCACAGGTTCCCATAGGCAAGGGATCAGGCACACGGTTTGGGAAGGCAGAGACTATGTGGGGGGGTGTGATTTTTTTTTCTTTAACTCCTGCCTTTCTTCCATTTCCATCATATCTGAAGATTTGGTTCCACATAAGTAATTATGGAAATGGGCTGAGAAGATGACATCTGAGATTTCAGAATTAACGGAATATGTGCACAAAACCATCCACTTCTCAGAGCAGACAGCATAGGAGGCTCCCCGTGGAGTACCTGTGAGGCATGAACAGACCAGAAGCTGAATTAAAAAAAAAAAGTTTATAGCCACTATTGTAGCCCCTTTCCAGGCCAGAGAAAAAAATCACCCCTGTGCAAAGGACCAGCACAGGACCCATGGCACCTCTGATTTCCACCTGAGCCCTTAACACAGTGGTGTGGGGCACCTCCAGAGACAGCAGCCCAAAGGCTTTCCTCATGTTCCTCCTCCACTAGCACACAACCCACATTTACTAAAGCGAGGCTAATTTCTCCCCCTCCTCCTCTCCTTCAAAGAAGATTGTACTTTTTTTCTGGAAAACTACAGAATAATCAAGCAGTAAGGACTGACTTATCCAAGGTAGAGCCACCAGATGTAATCAAGAGCAATGGTACTTGGGTGACACACAAAGTTATCCACACCCCGTATTGCACAGCCTTCTCCCAGAGAGAGAGGAAGCTGTAGTGTGGAGCCTCCAGCAGATTACAGGTACCTGTTAACATCACTTGTTAATGTTTATTTGTGACCATATAGGGTGCATTACACTCCATATCTCACATTCACCAGAGTTTAACTACTTTCATAGCAAGTCCCTAACCCAACATATTATCGTGGCATAAAGCAGCTACTCTTCCATAGCAATTCCAGTTCAGAGCCAGAAGCGCTTTACAGAAGAAATCCTCAAAGTGTCTGTCTTGAAGGGAAACAGAAACCCAAATGTTTTAAGCGGGGTCAGGATTAGCCAGTGGACCCACAACTGTCAAGAACTATGTCATGTGGTTCTACACTCCTTTCAGCATTTTCCTGAATTAGGGTCTTAGTGAGCATGAGAACACAAGTTTCTCATTAGATCTCACAGTAAATCATACTGAAATATGGTATCAATTTTTTATTCTTCTTGAAACACTGTAATAATTTTATAGTTAGAAATACTGATGTTTCACAAAGAAATTAAAACCAAGTATCGCGCTACTTATTAAAATAAAGCAAAATAAAACCAGAATAAAGAGATTAAGAAATAAAACATGACAGTTTCAGAAATAAGAAAACCGTTAGAGAGTGCAATAACATACAGTAAATTGAGATGTTAATGTACTAACAGAGGACACTGGTTCGAATCATTACCAGTTGTGTCAACTTTTATATTTGAAAAGGTAACTGTTGATGAGTCAGTTCCAGACTTAAGTGGGTAATATGGAGTAAGGTACATCTCTAGGGAACAACTAGCAAATGCTGCATTCTGTGACAGTTCCTTGATGACAAAAGCTCTAATAATTGTTAAAGGGGGTCAGTTACGAAGTGTGCAAGGCTGTGCCTGACGCTATATATGCACGGATTCAAGGGAAAAAAAAAATACATCATAGTAAGTAATGAGTTAGGAGGACCGTATCAGCTGCACCGAAAATCAGACCATCTAAGTCATTAACTCAGTTCTATTAAACAAACTTCCAACACTTTTTGGTTTTGGAGAGCACACCTTTAACCAGCCCTTCCCCGGACTAGAAAACTGGTACTTGTGGCCTTCTGAATTTATAGTTTTTAATAGGTAAGAATAGTTTTGTTGCTTCTCTGTCTCTAAAATCACAAATAATTTGCAAAGAATTTTAATTTAATTAGCAAACTTTCTCATTTTGAAGGCTCTTTCTAATTATTTTTGGGCCACATGGGTTATTTTTCACTCATCAAGTCCTGTATCTATTTCTGGATTGGGGGAAAAGTATCCTGATGCAATGAAATCTAAATTGTGTCACTCATTGCATCAAATACAGGAAACCAAAACACAAATTGTTCAAAAAGGAGAGCAAGTATTTTACTGCATAGTTCACTGAAAACACAGAAAACAATATACTCATCATCTTGTAGATATTTGCAGAACTTGGCTTAAAGACCTTATTACCATTTTATAGGAAAGCTAATTTTACTGATAAAGTACTGAACAGGTGTTTAACTAAAATCAGATCTCACATGACAACAAGGGAGGGAAAAAAAAAAAGCCCAAATTGAGAAACAGAACAGAAAGAAAATGGCAGTGATTCATGGAAGCACATTCTAGTAAAGAAACAGATTTTAATCATGACTATTAGGTTATGTGAGTTTATTCTAGTCGAAAAGTGAGATAAAGCCACTGAAAAATTTAAGTCCTGTTACATGTCTTGAAGGTTTTAATTTTTTTCAAGAGACTAATTGCTAGATGGCAGAAATTTTTTTGTATGTTAATCTCAAACTGACACATATCAAAATAAAGTCACTTGGGTAAGTGGCAGAAGAACATTAATCTCAAGTGTAATGGAAGAGGAAAGATGACTCTCAAATGAAACGCCAAAGAAATGCCAAATTGGAGAAACTAAAATATTTCAGGAAGAATACACACAAACATCTATCCTTTCCTTTCACATTTGTCCAGTATTTCTAACAACAGATATACACCAAAGTGAGGCTAGATAATTTTCTAAATATTTAACTCTAATGAATTCCAAAGCAGCAGGTCAAAGGCACCCCCTCTTTGCATTGCTGTGTGGGTACAGAACTACCCTCCCAACCTGTAGAGCGGGTCCGACACACCAGGGATGCACCAGAGTCGTTGCACCTGCAGCGTGGAGACACGCTCTGCAGAGGGACAGGTCCAGGATTTGCAAAAGAGTGCGGAAACTGCATTTGAGCAAAGCAGCAGGGCAGTACATCGCTGCTCCGTGTACCACGATTCGTTGAGTTTACTCAAGACACTGAAGCTCATTCAGCCTTAACAAAGACACCAGTCTGCTTGGTACTTTCTCATAATTAGACCATATACTTTGCTGGATTGGAGCTGTGTAATTTAAGTGAGTAAGATCACACAACAACTCAGGCTGGAAGGGACTGAAGCTCCAGAAATGGTTGAAACCCAGATTTTGAATTAGTGTTAGTGGCATCCAACCATCTATTCACACCCTCACTGGCAAAAGGTGAGAGTTCTCCAGAAAAGGTCAGCTGCCTCTGTAATTGCAGGAGCACCATGGCTTTAGTCACAGCCGTGGCATGCTTTCCACTGCTACACTTCCTCAAGAGGGATTAATAATGAGTCATGATACAGTCTGTCTGGATTATCCACAAATACATTTTTAGCAAGGTAGCTAAATTCAGATTTATTTCGCTAAGTGAGATTGAGCTGCTTGCTCAGAATGTTTCTGTTCACACCCACCAAGTGAACTCACCAGTTAGGGTGTTACAAACTACTAAAATCTTGAATCTAATACCTAAAATAGTCTGCTCAGTTCAAACAGAATTCAGAATAGGTTGAGCCTGAAGTTTCTCCATTGCTCATACAAACTGAAAATGCTAAAAACCAGCTGATAGTACAGAGCACTGCAATCAAATATTTCTGCAAGTTTTGTTGGGTTTTTTTCCCCCCCTGGATTTTTTTTGTGTTTTGGGGTTTTTTTTAATATTCACAGTTCACTTATCAGTAATGGTTAGCTTACATTGTTAAAAATTTAATTCTCAAAGGCACTCTTTTTTTCCCAGGGAAAGTTTGGTTTTCATAAAGATTATTGCTACATGCATAAATTTGAGATAGAGCAGCAAGCAGCTGCTCTTCCGTCAGGTGAATTGTAATAATGAATATCCACCTTCCAAGGTAAAGCTGGTCAGGGTATTACGCTTCCCAAGTTATGTAACAGAAGAGGAAATCTATCTGCAGACCAAATGGCCTTCAATATAAGCACAGTACCTCCAAAAGATAAAAGTGAGCAGATCTGAGCTTATTAGATACTTGTCAATAAGGGAAAAATGCACCTGATACAGTTGACAGCAGGGAAAAAGGATTACTTTAATATTGCTCACCTCCCAGAAGCAATCCAGTTAGGCAGGGAACAGAAATAATGGTATGAGCGGCAATGCTACACACTAATTTGGCCTTCAACTAACTTTCAGTTTTCCTATAGAGTGCAGATTTTTTCGTACTTTAGGCAAATAATTACCATGTAATACATGCAAGCTACCTCTGTAACACACGTAAATATGCTTTTTGTGCATACAGTTCCTTTAAACAAGCCCCATCAGTGCCTACATAAAGAAGTTGGACCTAATTTTGCACAGGCATTTGTCAGACTAGGCAATTAAAAAAGCTTGTGCACAAAAGGGTTTTTTATAAGTCCATAATTATTTTGGAGTCTTTTGGTAGTTGCTTTTCACAACCATTTTATCTTATATGTCTTGACCTATCAGATGTCGTCCACTCTTGCCTCTATAAAGGCTCAAAACACACTTTTCCCAGTATTTGGTGCAGAACCTCCTCCATAACTGTTCATGCAGCCCTTTACTAGTCTCTCCTTTCCAGTAGCTTTCTTGCTCTTTCCAACATTTTCTGTGCTGTTCCATTTCTGTAACGGGGGGAGGGGGGGGAACCACACAAAAAAACCCAAACACCAAACCCACTCACTCATTCTAGAGCACTAATTTCTTGATGAGCAAGATTCACATAGAAATTTTGAAGAGCAAAATAAGACGACTTGGAAGCAGTGGGATTCCTGATTTTAATTTCAATAATTTAAAATTATTTTTACAAACTGTTAGTGATAACCTGGCGGATTATAAAGCAGGCATATTACTAATAAAAAAATTAATATTTGAGTCTGTTTCACTTTTCACTTTCACAAGCATATATCATTAAAAGTGGGGATACACAGACACGTGTTGCTGAGTTACTCAGCACGCTGCTCCGGTATTTACTAGTGTAGAGGTAAAGACAATTCAACAACCCAGAAAACAATGAGATAATAATCAAATAATCTAGAAAAAGGATATTTTATATTTCATTCCACCCATTTAATTTTTATTTTTAAAGGCATTTCAAGCTTAAACAACTTGAATGGTTCAGCTTTCACCTGTCAGCAATGACACTACATTTTTGTAGGTTTGGTTTTGCCATTGCTAGTAATATTTTACTCTAAAGGAACGTGAGCCTTCCTGAATGAGTTACATAGTGATGGAATAGAGCTGACGCTTTAAAAAGGAAAAATTATGAAAAATAGTCCATTAAACTTCATTACATTTTTTGCCTTTCATTTAAGTGAACTGCGTTTCTTTTTCTCTGTCAGAAATCTACATTTGGAATCGTACAGTGAACACTCTCTTAATTATGATCTTGCTCAAACTCAATTGAATTTTTCTGTGTCTCTATTTCTTTCTTTTTCTCCTCATGCTGCTAATTAAGATAAATACGTCAGAAGTGTTATTGCTGAAGGGAAAGCTGTAGCAGGTCTCATTGGTCCCTGTGATATTTCCCATTTTGCCATGAGCTGTCACCAATGATTTAGGACTGAGTGCCAAAGATTATATTAATCTTGATGAAATTAGCAAATGCTCTGTGATGTTGACATCCCTTGGTGCTAAATGACATTCCCGTGGCTGGGCCATTACCACGGAGAAAAAATACTCTTTCTTCCTCAGAGGATAGCAAATGAGGGCATTAGGTGAAGATTTTTTTTTCCCCCAGAAAGGATGACAGACAAATTCAAGTGTTACTTGCTATAAACATTTAGCCTTTGTTTCAGTATCATTGGTGAAAATCTGTGACAGACTCTTAAAGGATATGAAAAAGCCCATCTGAGGCCAAAGGATGAAGGAGGAAAAGAATCCTGTTCTGTTTCTGCTTGATAAAGGACCACTTTACTTATATAAGTAAATACTATGCAAGAAAGATTATCTTTATAGCCAACGTACAATATAAAGAAATATAAATAGTTTTTTTTTTCTTTAAAAGCACATTGCATAACTCTACCTGCAAACAGACATATGCACATGTCCACCTATTGTACATCTGCCTGGACACAGCACTTAGCTAACACTTTCCTAGACTGGCTCTGCACAGCAGCCACAGACAAAAACCATCTCCAAAAAACCCCAGTGAGTCTGGTAGCTAGTGACTGTGTCAGGCTGACCACTGTCGTCTCCTTGCTTCCTTTCTTTGCTCGCTATCGATTTGTTCATGGCCTGACTCAAGGTATCTGTAGTATTTTGTTCAGTCTGAGGGGGTGGGAGCTTCCTTTAATTCTCCGTGTATAACCTCACCCAGCCCAGGACATGCAGCAAATAAACTAGACCTTTGCTGTGCTTAGGTCAAAAGCCTCATTAGCTAGCTATTAAAATCTGTTTTAGTTGCACCAGTGGGCAGCCAAGAGGTCAATTTGTGCAATTTGTTCACCTGTGTGATCATCTACACTCATTTATATGCTCACCTACATGCCTCTAGTGGCTGTTTCTACTCCTAACACGGGCTTATGTGTGATCTTACACAGATCCACTGTGCACAGGACCAAAGACACCGATGCTTGCACAAGGTACTAAATAACGTATTGCACACTTCCAAAATTGACCCTAGACCTTTTAATGTAGTTCATATATGACCTGACAGCTGAATTAAGCTCCAATGACCTCAGCTCCCACCAGATCTTTATTCCCACTGAATAAATATGCTCATATTCTAGGAGACTAGTGCTCAAACTCTGTCCTTAGAAGAACCTCATAACTTCTCCAGAGCTTCAGCTGGTTGTCTGTGAGCGTGGCCATTTGCAGGATCAGGGTTTGCAATTGCTGTACTGATGCATCTTAATACTGATGTGACCCTCAGTAAATTCTACAATTCATGGATTTGCTGCCCCTGCAATTTAGAAGTAGACAGTTCTCAGCAAGGTTGAATCAACAGATGTCAGCACAGATTTACACAAGGATAGCTGATAACTTCCTGGCGGGAAAGGAGGAGAAAGTTATTTCTAAATGAAAGCCTGGAAGTTGTAAGGGAAATGCAGAATCAAGGGAGAGGTGCAGACACCTTTTCAAAAGGAACACAGCACCAAGTCTCATTTTAACATTTCTGATTTTCATCAATCCGATATCAGGAGGGATTCTGTTAGTTATTATCCCGCCACTACAGCCTTCTATAAAAGGCAAAAAAAGGCTGTTCCTACAGTTACAGGTACCTCTACTTAACTGTCATCTGTATAAATTGTTTTCTGCTTTACATCTTCAGGAAACAATCTTGAATTATTCTGCATTTTAATATCACATATTTTTTTTCAAAAAAAGTCTACATGTAGCTGTAGCAATACATAATCGATCATAAAAATTCAAAACACTGTAGTACTTATAATAATGCTGTATTTATTAGCAGCCTGAATAATAAATGGATTTTTAAAATTTTTGTTGGGGCTTTAAACATATCAACATACATAAAATAATGTCTATGTAAAGGCTACGGAATGTGACCATGAAACCCAAGCTAGAGCAGATTCATCATGTTTAGTAAAAAGTATCAGACATGATGCCATACTCTCACTTAAATTGTCGAATAAGACTACATGTGGTATATGAAATTGTTTGACAAGTAAAAAGACCCATGACCTATGCTATAAAGTTTATGTACTCTATTGACTAGCTGTTCCTTAGTTTGATTTTCACTTAAAAATAGTTAATGTGAAATAAAATATCTCTCACCCTATTTAAGGCTTTCTGCTATGACTGATTAAGGATACTACATTTGGTTCCCGAGTACATTAAAGCCAGTGATGATAATTCTTTCTAGCAATATGGCTTTAACTCAAAAGAATTGATTTTTCAAAGCTTTGCATTAGCATAGAAAAGAAATCTGTTCCAAAAAACCAAGCATTCAGGGACATTCACATACAGACGCAAATGTGCACATCAGTATTTAAACTTGAAGTAAACTTATGGATGACTTACTATATATGCAGAAGTGTTTGAAAATATAATTATCCTATTGTCACACTTCTTATTTTCAGTGGAAAAATGTGTGCATGCAGCTTTTGTAATTCCTGGTCAAATACGAATGAATGGATCATGTAAGATTTAGATTTTGGGAGCTAGGTGCTGTTGGAATAAAATTTCTGCCTAGGAAAAGAAAAATACTCTCCATAGAAAAGAAATAATTGTCAAAAAGACCTCATCAGTGGGGGAGGGGATGTAGGAGCTGGCTGTCCATACACAGTCTCTCCACCAAATCCCATAGAATGCTGCTCCGTAAGATCTCCATCCATTGAATAAGACCACACTCCACTACAATAGGATTCAGCAGATAAATTGTCTCCAGTATTATGGTGACATATTTCAAAGATGTAACCCATGACCAGGACTTTTAATGTTGACTACTGAGATACTCTTCTACAGAGCCACATACACTCTCTAGAAACAGTCTCCTAAGATTTCTCAGCAGAGGACTTTAGGAATTGCAGCTTTAATCCTTAGCCACTTTGGAAAAACACTCCTGTACATTTGTCTTCTGTTCAAACCACTGATGTTACTTATATACTTCAATCCCAGACTACTCCTGCTCCAGCGGACTGGAATATAAGAGGCAGTTATGGGACAAGTCACTTTTTGCCAAGGTTAATGCACATCAACAGGCTTTTAGAGAAAATGTTCGCATCAGTTTGGCAAATGTTTGCAGCCCTGGTCAGCATCCTGTATTATCTGAGCTGTGAAAGCAGTTAGATACTGCCAGATATAAACTGTGTGCACAGATGAGCAAGAATAATTGTCAGTTGTTGTTCTAGAGAATTATCAAAAATGTATTTAAGTATAAGGATTTCTTCCTTGTTCTTGCATAGGANCATGTGGTCAACTCTTGCTATCACCATAGCAAGAGCGAAATGCTTTTAAAAATTATGCTATTTCTTCTTAACTATAATTTTTGTTGTCAGTCCAGTTCTGAACAAGACATTCCATCAATAATTCTATCAGAAGGAAACTAAGTGTATTTGAAGACACTACTGAGATAAAAGGATCTCATGTTTCATTCATAACATTAATATTTACACTAAAGCTCTCCTTGTACCCACGGAAAGTAATTAAAGCAACTAAAAGCTATTAGAATATTCAGTNGCGGACTGGAATATAAGAGGCAGTTATGGGACAAGTCACTTTTTGCCAAGGTTAATGCACATCAACAGGCTTTTAGAGAAAATGTTCGCATCAGTTTGGCAAATGTTTGCAGCCCTGGTCAGCATCCTGTATTATCTGAGCTGTGAAAGCAGTTAGATACTGCCAGATATAAACTGTGTGCACAGATGAGCAAGAATAATTGTCAGTTGTTGTTCTAGAGAATTATCAAAAATGTATTTAAGTATAAGGATTTCTTCCTTGTTCTTGCATAGGAGTTAGAGGTGGCTAGAACTTTCTTATCAGGAAGTTGTTTCAATTACCCNTTCTATTATCTGTTTTATTTGTGCAAGACTGCAGCTGGCACAGAGCAACTCAGCTCACGCTGCCACACTTGAGGTGCAAAAGTTTAAAAGATACCAGTCATCTCAGAGTCTACATGTCCACGTGCAAGCACACACGTAGAAATAAGACAGCCCCTGCAGAGGCAAGTGCGAGCATCATCTTTAGTCACTGATTAGACTGCACTAACCCAGGTAGTAGCTAATTC
>VYZW01027333.1:2605-36523 GCA_013401315.1 Balaeniceps rex
CCACCTCACTACACCCTCCTCTCAGGCAGTTGTAGAGGGCGATAAGGTCTCCCCTCAGCCTCCTCTTCTCCAGGCTGAACAACCCCAGGTCCCTCAGCTGCTCCTCATAGGACATCTTCTCCAGACCCTTCACCAGCTTCGCTGCCCTGCATAAGTCTTATGGCAGTTGAGTACCTGGAGTGTTTGAGTGTACTTTTACAGAGTTATTCTAACCGCACTGTCTTGTTGGCAAATCTTGACACTTAGGTTTGATATGCGGCAGTAGGATGAACTTTTAGTACACTGCTGGGATCTTATCCATTAGGTTTGTAGCAAAAAAAAAAAAAAAAATCTTGCTGCCATTTGTTGTGGTAAGTTTGAAATCTTCTTCAGAGTCAGAAGTCATTTTGAGAACTTTTCTGCTCTATTATACCTCTGATGGAGAAAAAAAGTTGGCATCTGCCATGACATTCTATGGGAATATGTACGCAAACCCCGTCTGAGCTTTTTGAATCTTTATACATAGGAAAAGCACCTTGTGCCAGTTTTTTTCCCCTTCCGTTACTTACAATTATTAGTATTTCTCAAACAATGAATTACTGTTTGTGTTTCTCAAAGTTCAGGAAAATAAATTCAGGAAAATTGAATTCCAGAGGATTTTAAAACTGCTTAAGACAGTTTAAGATCATTTGAGCATCAAGTTAGCATTCTTGGTGGAAATAAGAGCTTTGTAATCTGTCCAGCTCAGCCCGTTGGGAACACTTTGTGCCGTGCTTTCTTCTAGGGAATGCGTAAAAGAACGTACGAAGATCTGAGGGTGTTCAGGTTTATATGTTGTGTGTACAGCTCCAGGCTGAACCGGGACTGTGACTGGAGCTGTAGAGACGGCTCCAGATCTAAAGAGCTTTCCCTGTGCTGAGGTCAGCTGCGTAGAGCTGGGATGGCAGCTGAGCTGTGAGGCTTTCTGAGCAAGGTGTACACGTACGTACGGGAACGCACAGATGTGCGGCATCACCGGTGCATGGATGCTTCTTCCAGTTATGCACTAGGAGCTGGAGTCGAACGTGTATTTTATCAGGGAGATCTCTAAATGGGCATTGTATGATGAATTAATTCGGGGAAATCCCACTGAATTCAGGGAAGTCTCCGCTGAAGGCTAGTTGATCACAGTTGTTGCTTTTACCTTGTAGTCTGTGCATGGATGATGTCTCTGAGAGTACAACAAGAGAGAAATACGGATTAATATCACCAATGTACACGATCTTGCTATTTTCCCCCAAAATAATTTAACTCATTCCATTTGGAGAATCTCTGAATGATGTCAGAGAGCGCGCAAAGTCTACTGCGTATGACGCAGCTGCTGCTCTTTTTTTTTTATTTTCCATAAAATGAATAAACTACCCATGAGTTTCATTTAACATTATCATTTCTTTCCTCCCTAAAAAGATTTTGTTAAATAGCTTAGTACAAAAACACTGTGGAGTTAGGGGTTTTTTTTCTTTAAAATTTTTTGAACAGAAGCCTCTATCCCAAAGGAAAGAATTTATAAAGCCCGATAATCTCACTTTAGTCTGATGTTTAATTAATTTTTATTTCAGTTGCTCAATTTCAGAGAATCTAAAGTGTTTTGCAGGAAGAAATAGGAAATGGGAGCATTGTGGATTCTGTTTAAAAGCAAAAAAAAAAAAGTCATGAAAACAAGTCTCATAGAAGAGCACTGCCTCCGTTCAGAACAAAATCTTTTTATTCAAGTTTCTTTTAATGAAAACTCTTCAGCTTGCTTGTGGTTTTGTTATTGTGATAGATGGATAGTTTGCTTTGCAGGACTACTGGACCTCATAGAGCAAGTTAGCACGGAGTCAGTGCACTGAGGCTGCAGCGAGCTGGAAACCGGATTTTATCGTTAGTGAATGTCATTGTTCACTGCGTTTGCCTGAGCCAGAGGAGCAGAGGGCAAAATCAAACTAGCAAAACCCCGCTTCTTTACATATAAATACTTAACCTGGCCCCAGGTGTTTCTTCTGTAGATCATAATTCTTCAATAGGAAGAAATTACAGTGGTAAATATTTCCAAGTGACTGAAATAGCCGTCATCTGGTTGCTGTTGGAGTCAAAGGGATAGGAAAGAGGCTCGGTCTGTCCCTGGATCAGCTCCGGTGTTTGGGAGGCAAATGGGAAATGGAAGCCCTGGAGAAAGAGCGTGAAGGCAGCTCTCTACCTTGTGCGTGCTCTGCTGCATGCGAAGGCCAAAAGAGATGAATTTTTGCGCTCTTCCTTTTTTCCCCCTCACCCGTTTAGCCTTTCAGTCCCATAATATGTATTGACCTTGCAGGCATAAGCAGCGTTGTGCAGGACTTAGCATTACTGACCATCTGAGCACGGGACGGGGACCATTCACCTCACTAAGGGTAAACTGAATTTGTCCCTGTTCCTACAGCTTTATATGTGAACAAGCGTCTTAGATTATAAACTTCGACGATGAGGATAAAAAGCTGATGCTCTTTTGCTGTTGCCTCCCTTTAATCTTTTGGGAATGCAGTTAAGTTTGGTACACGTTGGGAAGATAATGAATTTATCTGTGCTGAACATATATCATCAAAATAGAAAATCCCTAGTTATAATTTGGTTTTAAGCAATGGCAACGAGACAACCCTTCATTTATCTTGACTGTTTCTGTGCTGCTATACGGTCTGGTAACCTATGGAGAGTTCCATGTCAGAGCAAACCAATGAAAAAGGCTGCATTAACCATTTAAGACATTTAAGAGTGTAACTTTTACTGTCATTTTCAAGACATTCTGAAAAGAATATGATAAATCCACTGATGAACACTACCAAGTACTTATCCCAATATCAGAAAAATATGCTTTTAAACATAGCAAAGTGATTACTCTGCCTGTGTTTTGTATGTCACAGTATCTGAAACTAAAACATCACGCTCAGAGGAAATACCTGACTAGCTGAGCAACAAACTCGGAACAAAACTACCTGCAGAAGTGTTATTTTTACGTTATTTATTTGGAAGTATGGCTAAATGCCTTACAGGGTAGTGCAGTTTAGACACGCGCGTAGCTACTGCTTACCTTCGATAACTCGCTTACACACACTCTAAATCTCACCATACCCAGCCTGACGGGAATTCAGTTTTGTGGGGTAATGATTATTCAAATCTGAGTAGAAGCTGTTCTGAAAACTGTGTTATTTCTTTTTTCTTTTTCATCTTTTTTTTTTTTTTCCCCATAGGCACTTTCTACCTGTGCCCTTGCAGTTGACAGGAGTTTGATCCAGACTTTAATGGGACAAGGGATGGGCTAATGATGGACAGCTCTGCTCTTTCGAACGGTCCCGTATCCCTTTTTTTAAGCACTTCAGGGACGCCAGGCAGGTTTATCATCCTTGCAGAGCCATGTCAAAATTTTTGGTAGGAAAAGCAGAGACACCTGCTGGGAATACCCTCGATGACCCTCCGTTTCGTAACCAGAGCTGTGAATTTCTTTAACTAGTCCGAGGTACCCTGACAGGAGGAATACAAGCAGGAATCAGGGAAGAAATCTGAAGCTTTCCTGCACTCTTTGTGCGGGGCTACTCTGACCTTTCCTAGTATTCCTTGTTTCATTTCTGGCTCTTTCTGTTCTATCTTTGCGTCTTGATTACGGCTTCCTTTTCTGTGGGGAAGCTGTAGGCCACAATGTGAAGTGATTAATGCATTCAGAGTAGAGTGGTTTATTTCACTTGACTACACTGGAAACTCCAAATCGGAGAGTTTGTTCCTGCGGCAATAATTGCAAGAACTGGAGCGGTGTCAATGAGGATGAGGCAGGTTACACGGACACGAGCGTGACTTTCCCAGAGAAAAGCCCCAAATTAAGCCTTCAATCCAAACCCCTTTGAGTCCTCGCTATAAAACGTCTTGGTCTCCATGGAAAAGACGTTTAAAGCATGATCCCTGGAAGCGGTGCGTGCTGTCAGTGTATGTGCGGCATTGTTGTTGTGTGGAAGGGATTGTACAAACGGGCCGGTGTAACGCTGGCGTGGGAATAATAAAAATGTCATTAAGGACGGCAGTAAATGGCTTGCGAATTACAGCACAGCAAAAGTTGCATTGGGCAGAATTATGAACTATGGATGAGCATATACAGGTGGGACCCAGCAATCCATCAGTAAGACGTGTTTCCTAATCCCTAATGCCAGGAGGCCTGGCATTACGCAGCTAATAAAGTGAGAGAGGCGAGGGTACGTGAGTGCACGTTTTGCAAAGGGTACTGTGCATGTATACAATTAACGGCGGTGTGAATTACGGAGCGATGACAAACACCATCGCTATCGCAAAGGAGACCGGAGGGTTCATTCTGGGCAGATAAAATAAATTATGTAGTCGTACACCGCTCCTTAGATCTTCTTAGCCAATGGCCTCAGGCAATTCAATGAGCCAGAAATCGAGCTCTCCACAAGCACTTAAATAGCAACTGCTAAGCAATTATTTGGTGTTGAAATAAGAAAAGAAAATTGCATATAAAATCTGTTGAGTAGGGAATAAAACTGTATTTCAGTTTGCTGGTCACTCAGGAACTTTGCTAAGCACAATTCCAAGGTTCAGATAAAAAGACAAGTTTGAAAAAGAGAATAAAAACACCAAGAAATTTCAGATAGTTTCTATGTATTTGATTATGCTGTGGCACAGTATAAGCACTAGTCTGCATATATGCACAGCTGCCTATATTGAATATTGTGTGTTTCAAAGAGTAAAAGAACCATTAAATGACTTTCTGTACCTAATTACCTGTAAGAGGCCCTGCAGATCAATACCTTAACAAACCTAGAATGACTGCGGTTTGGTTTCCGTACGCACTGGATGCATAGGCAGGGCGTACAAGTGAACGATGGCATAACTGGATGAATCCCTCAATAATTTGAACAGTAAAAAGCTGCCAGGCTTGACTGAGGCATTTTCTAAATATAAAAATGGGCTCCATTTCTTAGACAAATACTTTTGAATACCTGAGACAACTGCAACGGTATCACCCTGATTAGTTTTTAATTTCTTATAGGAGTTTGGTAGAAATGCAAACTTTCAAAGGATCGCTGCAAACTTAACATTTCAAAAAAACATTTTTTTTTTTCTTTCCAAGTAGCTAATTCTGATTCCTTAATTTTTCTTCTGCAGTGCCAGAGTCTAGCACATGTGAAATCAAAATTCATTAGCAGGAAGAAACTCTGAGAGTTATAATATTAGATTATCAAGTTAAGTAGGTTCAGCATGTTAAATGTGTTGAGGGTCTACAAATCTAAAGGGCAGATGTTTGGGGATGGCTATGTCTCCACTCCTTCCCAGGCTACAACTTCTAAATGCCTGTAGAGATTGGGATCTTTAAATGGAAACTGTTAATCTCAAGTCGTCCAGCTCTAGTAGATTTTTTTTATTTTTTTTTTAATGTTTTAAAATGTACTTAAATACCTCATGGGAATTTCAAATGCAATTGGATCCCATTAAGTTCCAGAAAGTTTAGATATCTAAATAGGTTCCTATCTGTACTGAAAGGTCTTAAAAAGTCTGGTTCTAGTGAAGGGTGGACTAATGTTTCAACAAGGAACAGTCTTTTTTTCTTATTTTTTATTTTTATTTTTATTTTTATTTTATTGTGATCTCTGTGTGCAAGCCGAGTAAATGACGTTGGCATCCGGGGGAACGGCAGTGCTATAGGATGACGAAATCCTTCCCCGATTGGTAACAGAGCACCCAGGGCTGTCTGCGTGTGTTTGGTGCTGTTGTCTGGGAGTTGTTGAGTGCACAGCTGGGCTTTGGGCTGTGGGACCTACAGCCCCTGGTGTCCTAAGGGGGAAGCGAAAGGCAATTCGTGCCTTCGCTGCAGAAGGCGGCTCTTTCTCCTGGATGGAGGAAAGCTGCAAGGAAGGTCTTCCTTTGTGAAATCCCAGCAAGATGCTGAGGAATTCAGGGGATGTGGTAAGGTTATAATACAAAGTAAGATTTTAGAAGTTTGCTTAAAATTCTTCCTCATATGGAAGCCTGCCATATGAGGATAGGCTGAGAGAACCGGGTTTGTTCAGCCTTGAGAAAAGGAGGCTTCGAGGTGACCTCATCACCATGTACCAGTACTGAAAGGGTAATTACAAAGAAGATGGAGACTCCCTTTTTACCAGGAGTCCCATGGAGAGGACAAAGGGCAATGGACACAAGTTACTCTTGGGGAGATTCCGATTGGACATGAGAGGAAAATTTTTCACAATGAGAACAGTCAACCGTTGGAATAATCTCCCCAGGGAAGTGGTTGACTCCACCACACTGGACACTTTGAAGACTCAGCTGGACGGGGTGCTGGGCCATCTTGTCTAGACTGTGCTCTTGCCTAGAAAGGTTGGGCCAGATGATCCTTGAGGTCCCTTCCAACCTGGTGTTCTATCATTCTCTGAATTCACTGCTTTGTGAGTGGCTCCTTTATTCTCACTGTTTTTTTTGTTTTTTTTTCTTTTCTTAATTGTGGTAACAGATGGTACAAAGGTATCTAAATAAATTCAAATCTGTAACGTACTGGATCAGTGCATGGTGTCCGCGTTAACTCACTTTCATGAGTATCCATTTGCAACTGTTACTGTGAGTTTGTTGGTAGCGTAGTGTGTTCCAAACAGGCGCATGCACACACCGCGCTTTCCTTCGGATTTTGCTTTTGGCTCTTGTCTTGCTGTTTTTCCCTTCATCTAAAACAATAAGACTGTGAACAGAAAGTGCGTATTTTCTTTTTATATGTAGAGAAGTTATTAAAGATTTTTTCCTATTTAACAAAGTTTTCTAAAGTGGTACAGTAAGATTTCCAGATGTTAAAGGCAAAATACCTTGTAAGCTGTTTTTTAAAGAAAAAAAATAGTTTTGAATGATGATCTATAAGCTTATAGACTTTGAACTGACACATGAAATGGCAGGTTCTTATTATGTTTTAAACTTGTGTATTTAGCTGTACTGGAACCTTTCTCTGCAGTAGTGTTGATTTTTGCAGCGTCGGCATCCACTGTGGAGACGTGCTGGCATGTGTGTTAAATAACCTTTTATTTTCAGGGAGTTTTAATTCAGTGGTAACATTTTAAGAGGGTGCAATTAAAAGTCAATCAACAGTATCCTGTGCGCATACGGCTGACTTTCAGAAACGTAAGTAAATACATGTTGTATTTTTCTTCATAACGTGAGCATCTTCAGTTGCAATCAGTACTTTGACTCGCCAGCTACAGAATCAATAAATGTGTTCAGCAAGTATTTCAGAATGTGCAAAACAGCAGAAAGAATGCTATTGAACATCTTATTTTCTGAGCTACCGTACTCCAAGAACCTGCTGATGTTTATTGGGATTTTTCTGTCTGATATTCTGTTACTGAATGATTCTGTTTTTATAAAGATAGGTATCTTGGGGAAGACGTAGGTGATTTGTGTCTGTACTGAATCACTCTGAGCAGCAGTAAGGACTTCAAATAAGAATGAAAATAATGAAAGATAATCGTGGATAATACATCAGTTACTTCTCTTATCTTGTCCACTTCTCTTCCATCATAAAAACTGTTTCTGAGAGAGGGGAATTTAACAGGTATTTCCCATGAAATTTGTTGATACGTGCTGATCTGTCAAAACTGAATTACCGATGACAGCCAGTTTATTCTGACTTGTTTTTCCAGTCAATTGTATTGAAAAAATATTTCATGCAGTTGACAGATTGGATTTTTTGTTTTAAATTTAAAAAAATTCAAGTTCTTGTGTTGAAAATTTAAGAAGAAATTATAACAAATCGACCCCCTGCCTGTAAAGTTGAAGTTTGACTTAAATTCCATCAACTTAAATTCTTGAAAAGGAATATTAAAATTATTTCAAAGTGTGGGGTTTGTTTTCCCAGATTTGTGGCAGATTTTGTGGACTCAATTTTTATCTTAATACTTGTAGCATTGCAGCGTTTGTGGGTTGGTAGGGTATTCCACATTCATCTTCAGTGTGGACTGCCATTGTGCTTCTCAGTGTTAAAAGGAAGTTGGTAATTTATTGTTAACAAGACAAAATTTATGATCAGAAATGTGTCTGGCTTTTTTATTTGGATAAAGATGGAGGTGCACGAGAAATTCTCAAGGAAGTCGGCAGTGCCGAGATCTACGTTGAGTGATTGGTATCATACCACTGCGAGGGCTTAAATATGTTCCTCAAGAATCATAGGGCAGCAGGAGAATTGTGGCTAAATTCTTGTGTACCTGAAACTTAGTCTAATAAAAGGAAGCAGAATAGATGAGGTTCATTAAAATGAGAGGGAATATCTAAACCGAGATCACACAGTGGGATTGAGGAAATTTTTTCCATATGTTATGGCCCTGGAGTGATTCCTTTATACGTGGCTGGAAAACAGCTTGATATTGGGGTGCTTATCCTGTTAATAGTTTTACTTTTTGATGCTGATTTAAATAGAGCTGCAGCTGGCTTTAAAAATCACCAAACGTACTCCGACGCTGGCGGTCCCCCCCTCACTTGTACGCCCTGCCGCCGCTGCATGATATTGCCAAGATGAAACTTAGAGCGACATTTGCAGCCAGTGTGTTTCCATTCAGTGACCTTAAAACAATTTAAAACAGCAGTTTCTGCCATTATAGAATTTAGTGTGCTCTGCTCCTGGGGAGGAACATCACATCCATTGAGCCCAGCGCTATAAAAACCAGCGCGCAAGTACACTCATGATAATATAGAGAATTCTCCCGCATGTTATCCCTTTTATTTTCCTGCCACAAAAATAAAGGGCAAGCCTTAAATCCGACTGAACTATAATGTAAGAGCTGAGCAACTGTCATTTTTATTTTGGCTGGCTTCCCTGTAGAATTTCTAAGACGCGAAGCAAACCAAAGGGCCACCACGTGGGAAGTATACAGAGTTCGAGGGCTCCCTTTATGTCTACTGCAGTTACCGAAGTAAAAATGCACCCTAATTCCATTCAGTTACCTCCACTGTGATGCTGTTTTTGAGCTGCCATCCTTATGCATGGTGTGCTGCTCAGTGTGACCCCGCAAAGGTCAGCAGAGCTTCAGGAGCTGTATGGTGAAAGGAGAATAATGATCCTACACGGGAAGAAGTGTTACTTTATAATTATTTTTTTTTTGTTTCAGCAGCTCTTCTTTTTCTTATTTTTTTTGCTATTCCTCATTTTCCTCATCTGGGAGGAGTGCTGCTTGGCGTTGTTGCGATCAAAGGGAGAAGGAGGATGTCTGATAATACGAGGACTTCCAGACTGTGCCAACGTTAGTAAAGAAAAAGAGGGGAAGGAAAAAGTGAGTTTTAAAAGTATTTTATTTTCAAGAAATCGGGTTTGTTTCAAGAAAACATTGGTGTGCGTTTGATTTGAAAAGCCAGACACTGAAATCACGCTGTTGTGCTTTTATGCCATGGGAAGCTGTAATTGTTCTTTCACAGCCATCTATTTTTTTTCAACTCCGGTGTTTGCCAGTATAGTTACCCCGGTTTCCATTTCTGCTGTGAATTCAATGGCGTAAAGCAGCGAAGAAAACTGGGGAGGATAAATCCCTGGGAAATAACAACTGATTAAAGATGGCAAATCTTATCCTAGAGAGTAAGAGGTGTTAATGAGACACAGAAGTGATTTTGTTCCTCTCTACCAATGAAGGATTCATCTCAGCAGAGGAGGCTCAAATTATAAGATATATACCATCTGCCTGGGCAGCTGCGCCTTGCCACTGTCACCTCCAGGATGGCAGCACCTAGCAGGCAGACTTTATCCAATTTTCAGCGACCCGGACAGAATACAGGGCTGGACTTCATAGCTCATGCTTATCTTAATAAGAAAAAAAAAAAAAATTGAAACCTTGAGTGTTTTCTAGCAGTGCAAAAAGCCAACAGGTCAATCCAGGGCTGCGGATGAATTCAGACGCATAGCAAAGACTTTTTTCCTACTAGTTACAAAAAGTTTATTTCTCACCATCTTCGCTTTGAAAGGCCTAAGAAACTGGGACTTAGAATATTTTCTTTTTGTTGTTGTAATCTTTTTATGACTATAAAAGTATTCCTTCTTGACATGGAGGACAACATTAGGGATTTTAGATTTCCTTTTTAACTCTCTTTTATCAAAAATACTGAATGTCTTGCTTTATTTTTTTTTTCTCATGTACAGCAGAGCTTGCAAATGCCTGAGTCTCTTGGGGAAACAGCAGTATTTGTATGTGAAGAGTAGAAAGCTGGATGAAAATTTGGTAAACGTTTACTGATTTTTTTTTTTTCCTTTTTTTTGTTGAAAACAAGGCTGTTGTGTGGGTTGCTTTCATAACAGTCTCTTCTCCAGTGTTCCTACAAGTTATATTAATTAGGGTCCGCACCACGTTCTCAAACTCTGTTAGGTTGTTGATAACTTCTAAGGAGGGGTCTTTCCAAATGACTACAACCAAGCTCCTGCCTCTGTACAGCCTAAGACAATGGCTCCCTTCATCCGCAGCGGTTGTGGCCACTGAACATGAAACCATCTGATTTAGGTTATGCTGAGCTCCTGTTTTAAGTGAGATTCAAAAGTAGAGAAATTACATTCTATATAACGCTAACAGTCTCGATTCTAAATCTTTTGCTTTCTCTCTTTGGATCCGGCGTCCTTGAAGTGTGTGAGGTCCACAGACGCGTCTGTACGACCAGGGGTGATGGAGAAAGGGCTGTTCGGAGGGTGACCTGTATCACCTTGCCTGACAACCATCTCACAACAGGGTTAGTTTCATTCTGCTGCAATCTAGTGACCTCTGCTCGCTCCTGAGTGATGTGCCCAACCTGTTATGTTCTTCTTCTGTTATACCAAAGAAATGTGGAAGTATTTGAGCTTTTTTTTAAAGCAGCTCAAACGTCTTCCTCTGAAGTGTATTTGAATAAAAAAAACCTGGTTAGCAGGTTGCCATGCAGGGTGCTATGGCTGAACTGGATGGTGGGAAATTTGTAAGGAAAGAAGTGCTGGAATTGGTGGTGGCCTCCAACGCTAACGTCATCCCTGTCTCTGCTCTGGTTCTCCCTGCAAGTGGGGGAATTTATAGTATTCACTTGGGGAAGCTTTTCAAAAGCATGTTTATGCTTGCAAAACCCACTGATCCCTCAGTAACCTCCTCCTCCTCAGCTGTTGTCCCAGTCCTCGTTACTCTACATTCTCTCACATTAAATTACATGAACTGCTTGTTGGAGCTGAGAGACTACAACTGGCTGGCACTTCACTGCCCATGCCTATTTTCGTGGTAGTTTCAGTTTGCAGGAACTCTTCGCAGGGCTGTATGTCCCAGCCTCGATTCAGCATTGTTTTGCCTGGCCAGATTTGGATCAGGGTTCACTGTCTTACTGCCTATTGAGACATGTTGAGTTTGCATCTGGATCAAGAGCTATTGAACGGACTTGGAGGCTGCTCAGATTGTAAATAATAATGAGCTTTGTGTAACACATTGTGATAATTTATATTTTAAAAAATGACCAATATATGCAGAGCATTGGGCTAAAATGTATCTCAAACATAAGTACTAAAAACTATATTTTGAAATCCATATATCGACTCCTAAGTACCTGACCCTGTTTCCTCTGTGTGTGCTGTGCATGGTCTGTGTTTCCGAGTCAGACTTTCATTTAAACTAGAAATATTAAAAGCTGGTCCTTCATAATTTTAAATTATTTTATTATAAAATATGAAAGAGAAGAAAAGAAATCTTCTTTCTTTCCTTTGTGTACCCACCATCCCCCAGAACGAAGTATATTAAAATTTACCTAATAAGAAAGAATAGGCATCTAAATTGAGAGTAAAGTTTTTTACCTGGTTTCGGGCTGCAATAAAATGTCATGCTCTCAGCTGAGGTGTTATGGGTCACTTGCTTAGCTCAGAACAGCATGGTATCTAATTAAATATGTCACTGAGTGTGCTGTAATTGTCACTTCTTGCCACAGAGGGGCCAAGGAGTGGGACATAATGTAGTAGACTTGTCACCCCTCGGGTTCAGCTGAACAGCTCTAACTTGAGAGATAAGGGATGTTTGTGGGTGGTACATGCTGTTTCTCTTGGTTATCTCTGTAAAAGTTACATGATAGTCAAATCATTAAGAGAAAAAGGGTATTTCTGAGATAGAGCCTTTTGGTAAATCATGCAAAATAGCATAGCATTGTTACTGGTGTAATACCAATGATTCTTGACCTTCAAGGACTTTGATATAAGAACAGATAAAGAATAAAGAGAGAATGAAAGGGAGCACGTAGATGCTGGGAGTGCAGGCAATCAATCTTTACATCATCTACGTTAGGCCTTTAATGTAGCTGGCTAGTCTCTCTGGGATCTCCCCTGCAGAAATGAGGTGAAATTAGGTGTCTCCAGAAGCAGTCCACGTCACCTAGAATAGGCTGTTGTTCAGAATAACCTTTGCAAGGAACCTAGTTGCTCTCCATTCTTCAGAAGGAAGCCCGTGGAGACCAGCAGGCGAGCCAAGTTAGGTGCCTAGAGTTACATCGCATGAGTCTCCTTAAAACTATAATGATGCAACTCTGCAAACGTGAACGAGGTGTCCTTGAGGACGCCGTGTGCCCAGAAGACTAACACGATGTGAAACAGGCCGTATCCAAGGCTTCTCTTTTGGCTGCATGTCAAAGCTCAGGCAGATGTGGTGAGACAAGGACTTTGAAGGCTGCCTACTGTTTTGCTGTTTCTTCCACGCGTAATAGCAGAATCGTGGGCTCTAGCGAAATTTTATGTTCTGCTTTTAAAATGCAACTTTGAAATTCAGATGCATGCTGGTTTCTGTTGCAGTATTGAAATAGACTGTTGCTTTAATTCTTTATGCTTAACAAGGTAGTTATATTTATTCCTAGAGATGGTAGTGTTTTGGAAGAAAATTAATACTACTTTAGTATCAGTTTGCAAAGTTCTTTTGGCATGACATGTAGTACTTAAAAAGATTTTTTTTTTCTTTTATTTTTCAGTGCAATGAAAAATCAGAATTACGCTCAGATTCTAAAGAAACTGAAACCAAATATTCTGAAAGTTGAAAAACATGATCAACAGACAAAACTTGTTTAGTAAAAGACCCCCCAAATGTGTTGAAAATTAAAAAAAAAAATCCTATTGAAGTTAAGCAAGTGTAGGTCATGGTTTCAACTATTACTTTGTAAAGTATTGATCCACGGAAGTTGGGCTGCTTTTTGAGAAAAAAAGAAGTGAGTATTCCACGCCAGTGGTAAGAGACAACAAATATGCGTAGGGTATCTTTTTTCATGCAGAGTAACACGTTTTTGGGAAATGTACCGCTAGTGTAGATGTAAAGAGAGGAGGGAAACCGAAGCATGCCATAAACTCAAAATACTGTCAGTCTGATGAGCTGCAGTGATTTTGCTGTTCATTTTTATTAAATGCACTTTATGAGGTCCTTCATGCTTCAGAGAGATGTAAAGCACAACATATTTGTAATTTCAGTCTTCTAATTGACTCTGGTATTTTTTTTCCTCGAGAAGTCTTCATTAAAGGGAAACGATTTTGCACTCGATACCTTATTATTTGTTATAACGCAAGTAACATTTAGCACATCTTGTAGACTATCTGAAGAATTCCCACAAGCTTCCTAGCAAATGTCATCTTACTTCTGAATTGAGTGAAGCACTGCCTTCCTTTTCCTTTCCTGCAATTTGTCATGCTTCATACTTGGCTAAATCTGCCAATTTTCATTGTCCTCACTGACAACAGCTGTCAGCGTGCCATTTATGTCTTCAAAACTCTTGGTGGCAGCATCCTCTAAGTTACAGGATTGAAATGCAACCTGAGCAACTTAGAGATTTAGATCTGTGTGACTTCTTGCTGTATCATGCTCAGAAATAGCACCACAAAATCCATTAATTGCTGTAGAAAGGAAGAACACAGCTGGACGTAACAAAGCGGCCAACAGGTCCGATAAAGTCGTCGTTATCTCCTACGCTGCTCTGAAGAACTTGTGTTGACAGGGACGGAATTAAAATCATTTGGAGAAGCGTCCACGTAATGAATCTAATCACTGTGAAGAGACAGGGTGCAGGCCAGCTAAATAATTTTCTTCTTTTGTTAGCTACAGAGCTGAGTAGATGCTCTTCTTTGTACGTTCTCATTTATTGTAAACTCATGACTGCTTTTGAATTCTTCCCAAAACTAAGAGCTGGGAATCTGTAAGATACAAATCGTAGACAATTCCCACTTCTGAGAACAGGGTTGGGGACAATTTTTAGTCTGCCATGAAAGAAGTTCCACTCTTTTATGGTTAACCTTTCAGTTGTGGAAGGGGATTTTTTTGGCGGGGTGGGAGGGATGTTTTTCAGTTGGGGGAAATTAAGGAATTCCTTCTGAATCGCAACCTCTCATTGAGTTTGTATCTGCCATAGACACAGACACATTGTAATTCGGTCACCGTTTATCCAAACTCACAGCCACTGTTGTAAAGAGTTGGATGAGTTATTACCATCTTCCTGATGGGTTGTTAGGTGGGATAACTCCAAGGAGGGTTTTGGTTTCTCAAAGCTATCTCACTCAGAATTTTCTTTTAAAATAATTCAAATGGTTGATCGTTCTGGTCATTAATTTTATCTAAACCAAAAATATTTGGCTTACTAGTTAGGAGAAGTAGTTCCAGTTTGAGGCATATTTCAAATGTTCATTATTTGTAATTATTATTACTGTTTACTGTCATTTTATGGTTTTGATAATTTTCCTTTAGGTTTTTCAGTTCCAAGTAAAAGGCATGAATTCAGAAGACACTGAAAAGTTATTTCTCTATATTTTAAAATGAAAACATTTGTAAACATTACAATAGTTAATACTGCAAGTAGGAAAACATAGGCCCATGAAATCTATCAAAGTAAAAAAAAAAAATTACATTGATGATTAATGTCAAATAATGCTTATTATTTGGGATACTTTAAAAATAACTGCTGTCTTTCCCTGCCTGAACTTGAATATTCACCTTCAAGGAGGATGGTGTAACGGTTCAAGTGCTGCATTGGATATTTGGGATGCTTTTAGTTCATGCAGAAAAACCAAGAGAGTCTGTGAACTCATCTACCTGAGAGCTGTTAAGGAGCTGGTGAGGGTTCAGTGACACGTCTGCTGGCATGTCACTGGCACGACAAAAATATTTGCTGGCAATACTTCTTCCTGCAGAGGTGCTTTGGTGGTTCTCCTGTGCTGAGAAAGGCATGGCTAGCTCTTGGCAGCTCTATAGAGAGTCATTAGCCTATGATCGAGGAAGAGGAAGGAAAGGAAGGGTATATGTACTAAAGTGGATTGCTCGTTTACGTGGGCTCTGGACGTTCTGGTCCTCCATAGCTGATTGTGATTACTCATTAGATGCTTCATGCAGAAGGGTTTTACTACGTCTGACCACTGTGGTGGCACTATACACTAAGCTTGTATTTAGCAACTTAGAAAAAAAATAATAAAGTGACTATAGTCTGAATCAGTAAGCCCCTCATCAGTTAGACTGGGTGTCTGGAGATAGCAGCCCTGAAGCCATTAGCTTAGCCTGGCAGTGAGTTTGCTGCAGGGTAGTGTTTTAGCAGCATTTTTCCTGGATGAAGAGTTTATAGTGCTGTTGGGCTCAAGTTGCTTTGGGCTGCAGGTGCGATTCCACCCTTAGGCAATCTAGTTTGTTGTTCAACTTTCTTGTCTACTGAAAGGTATTTGGAGGACTGTCTTTTTGCCCGTGTAGCTGTGGAGGGTGGAATGGTCACCAGAAGTGGTCAGGCATGGTGTGAGGAGTCTGTGGCTCCTGGGAGTGGTTGGCCCTAGCAAGCGGTGTTGGGCTGTATTAATAGATTATGACTTTGCACTGAGCAGGGAAGGTAATTTTGCTCAGATAGGTTGGTACAGAAGTTTCCATATCAGTCTGCCTGTAACCTTTTAGAGTTGTCAATATGGAAGTTTTCCACTAATTTTGGCTACGGTCTCTACCTTGGCAACACTGTTGTTATAGAAGAGTTTAATAGCTGGTCTTACCTTCATTAGAATCATAGAATACCAGTTTGGAAGGGACCTCAAGGACCACCTGGTCCAACCTTTCTTGGCAAAAGCACGGTCTAGACAAGATGGCCCAGCACCTTGTCCAGCTGAATCTTAAAAGTGTCCAATATTGAGGAATCCATCACTTCTCTGGGGAGATCATTCCAATAGCTGATTGTTCTCATTGTGAAAAATTTTCTTCTTGTGTCCAATCAGGATCTTCCCAGGAGCAACTTGTACCCATTACCCCTCGTCTTTTCCATGTGTCTCCTTGCAAAAAGAGAGTTTCCATCTTCTTTGTAGCCACCCTTTAAATACTGGAACATGGTGATAAGGTCTCCCCTAAGCCTTCTTTTCCCAAGACTGAACAAACCCGGTTCTGTCAGCCTTTCCTCACATGGCAGGCTTCCCAGTCCTTTGATCATCTTGATGGCCCTTCTCTGGACCCTCTCCAGCCTGTCCACACCTTTTTTGTACAGCTGGGACCAAAACTGAACAGAGTATTCCAGGTGTGGCCTGACAGGCGCCGAGTAGAGTGGGATAATGACTTTATCTCTGCTGGTGATGTCCTTGTTGATGCAACCCAGCGTCCTGTTGGCTTTCTTTGCCGCAGCAGCACGCTGTTCACTCATACTGAGCTGCTTGTCCACCAGGACCCCCAGGTCCCTTTCTGCAGAGCTGCTCCCCAGCCAGGTAGATCCCAGCCTGTGCTGCACTCCTGGATTATGTTCTCCCAAGTGCAAGACCTTCCATTTGTCTTGGTTGAACTTCATAAGGTTCTTGCTAGACCACGCTTCCAGCCTGTCCAGGTTTTCCTGCAGGGTGGCTCTCCCTTCTGAAGTATCCACTTCCCCACTCAGTTTGGTATTGTCGGCAAACAAATTAGGTTTTAGAGAGCAACGGAACAGATCTACAATAACTATCTCTCTGCTCATATTTTTTGCAATGGCTTTTGCAATGCTGGCTGTGATGTCTGTACGAATACCCATAGCACTCCCCAACACGTCTATAGACATGGCTACATTTCAGCGACTGCCACCTGAGTTAACTTTTAACTGATTTAGCTTTGCTCAAAAGGTTCCGTGAGAGCTGCTGCCTAGTTGCTTATTTACTTCGCTTTCAGGCAGGTTCGGAGCTCTGCTGTTCAAACCTGTTACAAGAACCCGCGGCAGCAAATTCAGCAGCGCTCGGCTGCGGTCCCTGTGTTGTAGCCACATCCCAAAGCGCTGGGTGATGGGAGAGGTGCACCTGGTAATAAATGGCACTGTCTTATGGCTGGTGTTTGGGTAAAAGCAGAACCACACCATCACTGGAAATGGTCTTTAATTTTTTTTTTCCTGTTCAGCAACCCAGCCATGAAAGCAATGTGTTGTATCCGTAAGCAATGTCTGTTATCTGCAGATGATGTGGTTTTTGTCTCGCCTCAGAAAAATATCATTAGCTCACGCTACAGCAGCTTGCGCTTTTGTTTTTTGATACTTCCAATTTATCAGCCAGAAATGAGGATTAGCATGCATAATCTAGTGGATCGCATGAAGGCCAAACACAAAGTTACCCAAAATCACAACGTGTCCTCTGTAGCCTTCCCTCACTACTGTTAGAAGGAGAAGTGACACCTTCCTCGTCTCAGGGACTGAGGTGACAGGGGCCTGTCACCTTGGGATCTGTGTCCTGCTGTGTATCCCAGCATATACTAATCTCCGTATTTAGCTCTTCTTTCATATGCATTTATGAAAGAGCTTTGCACAGATGGGTAAGAGTTTTTATCCACATTTCTTGGTGGTTTAGTGTAGTTACATCAGGAGGAGTAATTATTTCTATCAGCAAGATTGTGACAGCCACCACATATTATGGAAATTTTCTTCATTGAAACTTTAAAATTTTTTTCCTTTTGTTTGATTCTCATAGCAACACAAAAGATAGTTTAGAAATATAATTGCGATCTCTAGAAGAAATATAACCAGACTGGCTATGAAGCTGAATCGCATTAGAGCGCTGGGAATAGAGCCACCTATGAAAGAAAATGAGCAGAAAGAAAATCACAGCTTGAGCAGTTGTCATTTGTCAAGAAAGGGGAATCTGTGCTGAACCACCAACAGCCGGCCACCCAGGAGAAAACTCATTTTGACAGTGATGGCTTGTAGGCTGCCAGTGTTGGAAAACTCTTGAGGTAGTTCTTTAACAGCAACGATTACTTCATTATCGAGCACATGGCGTGGAGTTACGCTGCTTAACTGCGTTTGTCTAACGCGTTTTGTCTTGTATGGGATTGGGTTAACCAGTCGTGCAGAGTGCTAATAGAGTTAAACTCTCAGTTAAGACCCTGAGCAATCAGCATAACCTTTCCTAAGCTCAAGGGTTTGACTTGTAAAACATCTGTGCTTTGCTGCCAAACAATCAACCCGGCTGCTTGTAAGGAATTGCAAATGAGATATTGGTACAGTTATAATGTTCTCCAGAAAATCTTTGTGAAAGTTCAAGTTACTTTGCTTAATGAATGCATTAATTCATGACACAAATCTTTTAATGCCTCACCCTTTCTCACCACTGCGCTCGCTGAATCGCAGTTATGTATATTACGCTTTCAGATATTTTTATATTATCCTGTTTTGGCTTTGCATACGTGCAATCTGCAGTAACATATAACAACTGCTTGCAGAAAGTAATAATAATATTTTGTATTTCTATATCTAGTAATAATAGACTGTTCTAAATTTTTTTTTGTTAGTTGAGCCTCATAAAAGTCTTGTGAGGAATCCTAATTAGAGTTTTACTGGATTGAGACACACACAAGTTCACTTTTGAATCCTGTTCTTCACATATGCTTTATAAACCTAAAACTTTTATATTGCCGAACCCTCATTGACCCAACAATTCATGTCAGCATCTCTTTCTCACCTCTGCATTGTGAAGAAATCTGAAAGTCATATAAGTTTTTTTTTTTTTTTTAAATAGGAGATAAATGTAAACCTGCAGCAATACGGGATAGAAAAATATGTGTGTGTTCATATTCCAATATTGCTGCAGTACGAAAATATTAGTCCAACACACCCCAGAAATAAGTGTAGATCATTTTAACTGCAATTGAGAGCCTTGCATTTAAAATCAAAGCATATTTTAGGTTGGAAAAGAGAAATGTAACCTTCTGACATTGGAGACTGGGATAATTGTCTTTTATTAGTATTTAATTGTAGCTCATGAGCGTAAAGATATTACCTAGAACTAATTACTGGTTAAAAAGAGAGGTATGATTTGTTGAATGCTTTTATATCTGCAAATTTAAAATAATTGGTTTATCTATGAAAATATGCATTTACCTATGGAGTGGAATAGAACTTAAATGTTTACTTCTTAATTTTAGTAAGTACTAGTTTAAACATTATTTAAACATTGTTAGATGTTTTCTTGCAAAATCTTGAGCGCGTCGTCAAATCCTTAATGTGGAAAAGGCCACGCTGAAAGGGTGGCCTCTGTATTTATGTCCACGTAAGGAATAACAAGAAGATTTTCAAATTAATAAATTCCTTACTGATTTTGATCATCCTGGAATCATTTAGGCCATGAGATACAGCTGGCGAGGAGCACTTTTACTGTGTTTCACATTTCCACCACTCTCTTTAAGAACTCTCCAATGCCGAGATGGAAGGAGCAAATTTTTTCCCCCTAGACACAGAGTGGATGTTTCAACCCTGATAATTGATGGAGAACATCATGGAAAAGAACAGTTCATGTGGTGCTGTCCCATGCTAATCCCAGCTGCTGCTGTTTCTGCCGGTATTGGTTCATCCTCACTGTTTTTGTGAGTGCTATAGGGACGTTGTGTCTGTGAGCAGGGAAGGTGAGCAAATTTATTGTGAGAGGTAGGGAGGTGATCTCACAGCAGCTCATAGGCTGTGGGAGTTTGGGACCACTGGAAGAGATGGTGTTACAGGGTTAGAGTATACATGTTACATATGATAATCATACGTGTTATGTATCCCAAGAAACAAGACCAGTGATGAGGGGTTTGTAGGGCGAGGTAGTAATTTTTTAATTAGAATGGCTGACATGATTGAAAAACTGACGAGCTTTTGAGCTTCATGTTCTTTTATCTGGTCCTGAGAGCAGATTGGTTCTTTTCCATCAACATCAGTTTTCCTAAAAAAAGAAAAAAGATACTGCCTCTTCTGATCATTTTAAACATGAATTTAAAATTTTTTTTAAGCTCGAAGTGCTTTATTTTGTGAGATATAAACAGGGACAGTAGCAAAATATATTTCTATGTATGATGATAGAGCTTGATTTATTTAGAGTGAATTATAAGAATCTGAAATTCTGTACCTGATCTGAAATGGTATCATGGTATAGCTTATCTAATTTTCAAACTGTAAATTGACAGTTAAATTAATCACTGCATCATGTAATTACTTTAGGAGTTGTCATCTTCCCTCCGTGAAGTGCTGAGGCCTCGCCTTAGACAAGTTTGATGATAATTCCTGTTGTGATCATCTGTTTTCTTTGTCTTCACCACTGTCTAGACTGAAAATGTAGAAGCAGGGAACAGAGGGACGAGCACTGGTGGAAGGAGGCGACAGTGACATTTCTCTCTGAAACAGTCGCCACGTGCTCGAGCTGCAGTCACCTCTGACCTCCCTACACATCAAGGCAAACAGCTCATGTTTGACTTCTTCTTGGTCAAGGTTGTGCCCGTCACTGGACTTGGGATGCTTAGTTCTGTGTAAGTTCTGTGCTGTCTTAGGTATCTTGGGTCTGACTGTTTTTTCCTTTTGAGGCATTCTTACATTTTGAGGCAGAGGTTGGAGGAGGGAGGGGGTGAGCGGCTGCACCTCTGAACTTCATTACAAATGGCACGAATTGTTGGCTTAGGTCTTTCTCTTGCCATCGTTGCTTGTGTTGGTGAGTAGTAAAATTGTGTATTTTGGTGCCATCTGGGGACTTGGAATCATATCCTTTTGAGTGAACTGAGTCAAAACTGGTTTTAAGATACTGTTAAGCCAGGCAGAAGTCACTGCACTGTCATTGGCGTTCATGCCTTTAAGGCTATTTCAGCCATTTTTTTTTTAATTAAAATTTTTCTATTAAGAAATACTTAAAAATAAGGCTTTTAATCGAGAGAAAAAGTAGGTAACATTTAAGAGCTCTTAACTTCTCTCAACTGCAGTATGTGAAATGGAAGCAGAGCTTGACTGAACGGAGCTGACAGGAGTCAAGAAAAGTGATGTGATAGCCAGAAAGCCACGGGGCTGACCAAGGTAGGAATTTCTGCAGCAGGTGACTGGGAGGAAATGAATTTCGATGAACAAAGTAAATTTCTTAAACTGTTTTGAAATACTGATTTGAAAGACACCTTTAAAGGTGCCTGTTTGACATTAAAGCAAAGCAGCGTTTTACTGTTACGTCCCTGAAGTCCTCTGGAAGAAAATCTGCCTGAAAAATCTACGGAAATTGGCAGGACATGACCAAAAATAAAATGCATCAATTTGTTATTGCAGTGTAAATGACGTTGATTTGCAGCTTTCTTACATTGATAAAAGACAAAAACGAGAAGGAAAAAGGAAAAATTACGCTTAAGAACTAAGTTTTCTCATTTTTAGTTGTGATGACTTGTGGCAAAGGAAACGAGTGTTTCCATTTCTGGAAGTTATTCTAGACAGAGGTAAAGTAGTGGCGAATGCGTGTTTGAACGAGGTATCAGTGCTGTCACTACCGGCACTTTTTTGTTTCAGCCACTCATTACAGGCCAATAAACTAGGAGCACAGGGAAATTTAAACAGAAAGGAATGGCAAGTCAATAACGGGTAGCGTTTATTGTTCGAATTATTTAAGGCAAAAACCTCTATTATGGAATATATCATGGGCAGAACTTGGCGAGAATCTTGCATCACACAGTTTGTATTTTAAACAGCTAGCAGAACTACTATGCTACTATTCAGAAAGTAGAAAACTACCACGGTGCAAAAGTGGAAAATACCTGCTATTGTGCTGATGGAGCTGTCAGGGGACTCTTGCTGGAAAAAATAGCTATGGGCTTGGTTCAGTTGAAATCGGTGAAGTTATGCTGACATAAGCTGGAGAAAAACAGTTGTGAGTTCAGTCTCAGATATTTCATAGAAAATCTTGGGCGTTGAGAGAGAGGTGTGTTTTCAGGTAAGCATTTAATATTTTATACGGTGACTTTTAGTATTGGTACTCATAAAAGTATCATAAAAGTTATGCTGGAGAATTCTGCTTGTATCTGCTTCTTATTTTAACCTATTGAACATTTATTTTTTTTCTTGTAAAATTGCTTAGCTTTGACATCTACTCTTACACCAGAATAAGTTTCAGTTGATGGTTGCTCAGGACTGAGAGGTGAAGACCTGTCAAGAAGTAGGTGATATAGATTTGAATCTCTTTTGGGTAAGAAAGGAACTGAATGTAGGTACTCTTTGTGCTTCTCACTAACCTAACTACTGAGCAGCCAAATAAATGGAAGATGATATTTTCTCACCCAGCTTTTTTATTTTTTTGCTAGCTGAGAGAAAAAAATCCTAGTTGATTAGGATGTTATGAGATCTTTATGCTAGGGATGGATAGGGCAAGGGAATTGCAGTATTTGGTTTTGGTTGGGTTTGTTTTTCTGGGGTTTTGAAACCCTGTTGCCTGTATCCTTTCATGAATTTACCCAAGTGACACCAGAAATTCGGTATATTTAAAATCTAGCCTTTTGAAATATGAGTATCATTAAAAGTCAATTTTAAAATTAAGGCAACCTCTTCTGAAAAATTTACCCTGGGACAAGTGTCAGGAAAAATTAAGCTTTGCAGGCAAAGTGTGCCGAGATGCACAGTCATTTTGGGAAACACTTTTCTTTGGTAGCACAGAAAATGCAGACACAGAGATAACAGTTGATTGCTTTTCACTGCGGAACAAAGTTTAGTTTTTCAGATTCCTTGGTAGTTGCTAGCTTCATTAAAGATTTTTAGTGAGCAAATGCAGCTACCAGTGCTTTGATTCTTAGTTAAGTGGAAGTTATTAAAACAGCTGTCTTGAAGTTTTTGTAAGAAACAAAAGATGTAAATAATTGAGGTTTTATACAAGTTAGGAGTAGTAAGTGTAGGAAAATATTCTATCTTAATAATAGGCTTAACAAGGGAAGGCAATAAATCATTTCTAATTACTAGTCTTGTCGATTATGTGTTTCCTCATTCTCATCTTCCAAATTGCATCCTAAGCTCAGGCTTCCTTGTAAATGAGATCGCTTGTCGTCTTCTTCCATTTTGTGGGATGTGTCACACTGCAGAAAGACACGCATGTCTGTCAAAATCACTTTGCTGCCTTTTGGATCACAATCAACATTTTGTTGAAAAAGACGGACGACTTGCTGCAGCCACCTGGAATATTGCTATTGTATGGCTGACTTCCGTTCTTTTAGGGGAAAAAATGGACAAAATGGATTCTTGGTGTGGTCAGTCTACCAAATTAAGTATTGATTACTCTTGTGTGTCTGTTTGGTTTGAAGTTATTATTGAAAAGGTAAATCTCTGAGGGTGGTATAGGAAGACCTGGGGTAGAGCTGCTGAAAGATGCCTCTCCTTCCATCATTTTAGGAAAGCACCTAGTACACAAAGCTAAATAAATAACGGAAACTTTCTTTTCCTGAAAATTGAATTGGGTCTTTTATTTTTATCTAGCCCTAGGGGCTAGTGAATAACTAGTGGAAGAGAGCTTGAGATCTCTGTCTTACTCCTTCCAGTGTGTGCTCCGCAATACTTAACTTGCTGGTCTGTCTGAACACACTGGGCAGGAGGGATAAAAGTACTCAGGGATCCAGCATATTGGGAAATGGTATGGCTAAGAAGTAGGACACACAGCCAAAATCAAGTGGTCTTATGAATCTGCTTCTTGTCTAACTGCTCCATTGTCACTTAAGCACAGCATACTGATTAAAAACAAAGAAAAAAACCCCAAAACATTTAGGGCAGTACTGTGCTGAGGAGCAATATTTCTGAGTCACACCGCTTCTTAGTGCTTCTCTGAGGGCTGCAGATTATACACTTATACCCAGGAGTTTACATAAAAGCGTGCTTTAGTTTTAAGCGTGTGCAACGTGATACCTTTACATTTCTCAAAGTTGTTTACTGCTAAACTGGCAGAAAGTTTGGCCCAGTAGTATGTATAATTATCACAAGAAGCTTATAAAAAGCCCTGTTTTTGCAACCCTGGCCCCTGTAGGCAGTCACTTGCTGACGTAAGTAGTCTCAACGAAGTAAATTTTTTTTTTTTAATTGTTTAAACTGATTTTAGCTCTAGTGAGAGCAACAAACGACAGCAGTTGGGTAAGAGTTGTGTCCCCGCAGCCACAGGCTGGCAGTGATAACGGGCGCTCGAGCTGCCCATCCCCTGACCCGCGGGGGCCGTGCATGGGAGCGCGGGGCTGCCGCTCTCGCCCAGACCTTGCCAGTCTTGACAGGAGATGCAGGACCGAGGACACCTGGTCCTTAGGAACTGCGCTTGGACCACAGGCTGGTTTCGCATGAGTCATTGTACAGCCATCAGAGTGGTAATGACTTCTGGTTTTAATTACGTGTTTTAAAATTGCGGGGTTGTTCTCTGCAGCTGTTAGCATTTGCTATCTTCTGACGGTTGTAGTTTTAGATGGTCCATTGGTAGTCTGTTCTCCCAAGATGGGGACCTTACTGATGTCTGCAGGAGGCTGCTGTTGGCAGTTTTTCTGATTAGATGGTTGTTTAGTGTTATGAGAGCTGAATGGCCATCACTTTTGCAATGAGCTTAAATTTTTTTCTTTTTTTTTTCATCTGCTATTGTTCATGAAGTTCACGTACCTATGTGCAGCTCAGGAAAATAAGTCTGGAAAACCCATAACAGCTGCACTATAGTGCCCTGTGGCTGTACTCTGTACTCTGTTTATGGGAACCCAATATATATTTGCTACAGTAGCATGCCATATAGTATGGCGGTTTAAAAGTTAATAGTTTAAAAGATGATTCTTTTGGGGTTAATGCAGTGGCCAGGCTCTGGTGCGTTGTGCAACCATATGGGTATCGGGGATTACGTTTGGTCGTTGGTCTCTGTTCCTTTCAGCTGGCAGGAGATGGAAGCAATAGAGAGGCAGCACACCAGACGCTGGGGGTAAGAGCAACTTGCTCGCAGTTGATGATACCTCTGGCCAGCACCCAGGATGGTACTGATGAGCTCTGCAAGAGCTGTCTCCAACCCTCCCCAGCTGTGGAGATGGCTGTTGTGTCCGGCCTTAAGGGAAGGAAAAAGTGAAGAGTGGAAAATTAGAATGTCATGCAGGATAATTGGTCCTGAACTAGTTTTAATTTAATTTTTTTTAATTAAGGGTAGCACAAGAAGACGACAGGAAGCAAATAACAATGCCTCATGACTTGCAGGTGATTTAGGGAATATACTTTGCAAACTGTGAAATTATAGGTAGAATACAGATTGATTTATTTATTTTTGTGCAATAGATTGAGTCTGTCGGTGGTATAGTGGCTTAATAGATATTAAAATCAGAGATTTGGGGGTTTTATTTTATTGATTTCACCTAATTTATGTTTTTATTTCAGAAATGGGATCAAGTTGCTGGGGAAAAAAATGATGTTGAGAAGGTTCTTATATAGAAGTTTAAAGAAGCTAGAGGTAAGATGGGAGAAGCTGGGAACCACAGCATATGGTGTGTTAGGGTAATTGGAAATATTTGAGTGAAGGAGTTGCAAAGCTTTTAAAAAGTCTCTTTCCTTTTCATATTTAAGAGAACTATTACGTGGTATAAATATAACAGATAACGCCTACAGATAGTATGAGGATACTCAGGACTTAACATTGTCTTTGTTTATCCTATTCTATGCTCAATATTCAAAACACTGTTTTAGAAGGAGTTTTAGCCCTTGGATTAGATGTGATAGTATGGAATTGCATCAGTTGACCAGGAATAATCTGAAGCAGCAACTTTTTTTTTTTTTTTTTTTTCAGACATCTCACCCATTACTCTAAGTCTCATTATCTTGTAACCAAATAGTACCTTTTAAAGAGCAGCAGTGTGTTACAATAAGGCATTCTTAAGAACATGGGCCCACAAACAAGTTACTGTAAAGTAAGGAAAGGTGGAAATTTACTGACCGAGTGTTATCAGTTGCTTTGCTTTAACAGCCTCTGGGCAGAATCTTACCCCTTGTACTGTAGGAGTAGTAAACTACGCTTCTTTTGTTGTATGGAGGGTATGTAAGGGCATGGGGGTAGTAAACTGGAATAGTTGGGATTGGTTCTCACCGTGACTTACTTTCTGGGAACTCTGCTGTTTGCTTGTTCTTGGTGGCAGTTTCTCTTCCACAAAGGGTCAGAACTAAAAGACAGGTGAACAGCAGTCCAAAAGTAAGTAATAATTTTTCCTATACAAAGACACGGTTGGACTCGATGATCTTAAAGGTCTTTTCCAACCAAATGATTCTGTGATTCTGTGACCCACGCATTAACATGGAGTAGGTGTTTAAGGGAGACACCTTTGGACAGCCTTTGTAATGACTGCGTAAAGTTGCATTTCTTTAACTCACACGAGTGTGTTTGACTGGCATTCGTGTTGCTTTAGGGAGTGGAGAAGGAAATAGGTTGTGAAAAGTCAGTGGTCTTGACTTGCGGTGAAAACGGGGGGGCAGTGGAAGTTTGTTGGACCTCGTGGCAGTGCTGTTTTCAAGAAATCTTGAGGCAAACTATATTGAAAGAAAATTCTCAAGGTAACTGTTGTCTGGTGTCGGAGACTCTTTCCTCTTCAACTCAAAACACGTAAAACTTCCTGAGCATGGGTGTACAACAGTGTAAAGAAATGCATCTCATTATACAAACTTTTTTTGTCTGAGCAGCTGGAGTTTTCCTAGGTTGTCTCGTTCCCCTGTGCATAGTCCCAGAAAGGCCTAACAATTTGTATGCTCCTGTCTGTGCTACGAAGCTCCAGGCAAAACGCCTCCAGCACTCCCCTGGGGCAGTGATGCTCCATGTGGTGCCCAAAAGGCTCATAAATTATTTGCTCACCTATTTTACAGCTTCAGCAAACGGGACCCTGTATAAAGCTGATGACATTGAGCTATTTCATATAGCCTAATAGCTTCATTCTTTGATTGTCTCAACATTTTGAATTCAAATTGTCTTTACTTAACTATAATTTAGAAGTTGTCTTAGTATGGGAACATGAGAAACAACATCCTTGCAGAAATTTGTCAGTACAATTCTCACTAAAAGACTAATCAGAGCACAATTTGAGAAATTGAAACTAGGTTTTGGGGGAGGGTTCTTTTCCTTTTTTAATCAGGGCAAGTTATGTGCTAGGCCTTGCAAGTCTACAAACAAATTAAGCAAATCACAAGAGTAAGAAAGTGCAATGTAAAATTGCTGTCAGCACAAAATACATGTTATTCACATAAATCTCCAGGACTCCTTTCAGTGCTCAGCTTAAAAAAAAAAATGTTGCAATGACAATATAATAATCAGCTAAGGTATCAGGTTCATAATGCACCAGATACGTGGCTTTTTTTGCTTCAAATGGTATTTAGTACTGATCAGAATAACACAGATGGAACTCAACATAATAACTAGATCTCGTCTGTTTAGTGTCCTGGACTCTTAAATTTAGCAGAACAATTTCACCACAAATGGTATTTTAACTCTCGGGTTGATTCACATTTTAATTGAAGTCTATATTTTCTAACTAAGCTGTCATTATAGAAAGTTCACTGAAGTGCACTTCCATTATACGAATTGCAGCATTCTGGGGGTGCCTGGCTCGATGGAGAATGATAAAGTTAATGTCAAAACTCTTGTTTTATTACCTTGAGGATGGGGAAGGATTCACAAATAAAGCAGATTTCATAACATGGACTAAAGAATATAATTATTTCATGGAAAAAGGAGGCGGGGAGAGATTCCTCAAGACTGATTTGTTGGCATTTTATGCAGAACTGGATAAAGAAGGAGATCTCTTACAAAAGTGGTGCAAGTTGACATAACTGGCTTTTATAGCAGAGGCTACAACAGATTTAAGATCTCTGAGCTGTCAACTGTATCATGGAATTTTTGGAAGGTGTCCTGTTATTTATCCAAATTAATCCTAAAGACTTCATCTACTATTGGTGAATATTGTTTTGAGATCAGGATTTTTTCTGGTGTGTCCAAGTGTATTTCATTTATGACTGAGTTTTGATTGTTTGACAGTTAACAGAAAACTTTGTCCACACAGGTGTCTCCTTAATAGTCCAGATACTTGACTTGAGAATTCAGGTAATATACAATTTAAAAGTATTATAGGTACGGAGAGAGACAAGCTGCTCTTTGCTTTTATCGCTTTTAATGCCTTGGCTTCATGTCTGCCCTTTTCTGTATTTTCTGCTCACTGTTATACTTTTAATGGGTATAAAGTTGTAGATCTCAGACCCAAATTTCCTCAGCTAGATGGTGTTGCCTGCTCAACTTCACACCATTCCTACTGATCTCTTCAAGAGAGAGAAAGGGAAACACCATCTGATACTGCATTTGAACTCAGACTTTGACCTAGAGCTCAGGAGAAGCAAGGACTCTTATCTGCCTGAGTAAAGAGCTGATACCATCAGAGAGTGAAAAAGATTTACACTTGTTACCTTTTATTCTTTCCCTCTTTTCTTTTCTCTGTGTTTAAGTTGGTATCATTAATGTGGAAGAGAAGTTTCTATAATCTCAATTTTTCTCATGTAGAGAATGAGGAGAATGCAGGGGGAGCTTTCAAGAATTTAGATTGTGTTATTGCAGGGGATTATAGCATCCATTGGCAGACACACGATGCTGGTACAGAGGTACAGATGATGTTGCCGTATCTCTACAGGTTGAACTAGGTAGCTCTGCAAACATTTGACCGATGCTATAAATGCTTGGCCAAAAAAATGGTGATGGCTTTATTACAACCTGTCAGATGTAACACGTCAGTTGTGTAACGCTGGTGTACAGTCTTGCTTAGGCTGTGCACTCACTTTCTGGTGGAAATCAATTCTAGAATTGCTAACAGTTAAGCAATTCATCCCGCCTTCTGAAATACCTGAAGGTCTTTTGATGACCTCTTATGGTGCTTGGTGAGTTGGAGACACTCTGGAACTTGCCTGTGTGTCGCTACCAGTGTGGTTACATACTCAGGTGTAAAGGAACCTTTGGGGGAAGAAAGTCCCAAGTTTTGGACTAAGCTTGTTACAACCCTGAAATCCAAACAGCGACTTGAAACACAATTACCTCTTAGGTCAAATGTCTGTTATTCTAGCATGTGGCTTCTAGTTATGCACTTTGAGTCTTGCACGTAAATTGCATCCATGTCCATCTGTGTAGCCGTTACAGATAGCTGTGGAGTGTCTCGTCTTACCCATGTGCCCACGTTAGCCTTTCTGGTAAATTTGCTCTTTTGCAAGTTAATGTAGCTACAGAGTTTTAAACACTGTAATTTCATTATTACCATTAGCCTAATGAGGTATAACTTCAGATCATACTTTTTGCGAATGAGAACTTTCACTTCCAGTGGCGCTCACCTCTCTGTCCTAACCAAAGCAATTACACTGAGTTATACTTCATATGTATAGCCACTTAATTACTTCCAGAAGGCAGCTGCAAAAGTCATCGTCTTATGCCAGAGTAATCTATATAATGCAGCTCTACTGTATATATTAGCTCGTGCTCTTTTCCGTAGCAATACCAGCTCTATCAAACTCTTTACTTTGGGTTTCTCTGCCTAAAGCTTCTCAAAATCGTAAAGCTTAGAGAAGAAGTGCTCCCTAATTGGGTATATTGTAAGTGGAGAAAAATCTCATTAAAATCGAGGAGTTATTTGTGGATGTTGCAAAAGAAAATAAACTTTTGTAGCTGGAGTTCGCTGCATCATTATTTTAATTTATATGTGGCTTGGACCCACATACAAAGGGCAGTCTGGGTCTTGCCTACAGGAACTTAGTGGCAGCTGTTGCTGTTTAATCAAGAAAGGAGAAGATGCACGAAGAATGGAGATACATACACATATATATATTTCGCTGCGACAGAGAGCTGGTTACAAGATCCAGAATTCCCCAAGGGTCTTAGCATAGATTATTTTTTTTTTAATACATGAGGAAAGTTGGTCAGTCTGAGATAATTTTTTTAATTACTGAACTATCACAGGCATCCAGACTGAGTTTAACAAAACTTATTAGCACATGTGTATGTTGGAGCACAAAGAGGGTGAAGTTGGGAGTAATTCCAGACCAAGTATCTTTCAATACCTTTGTTCAGCTATTCTGTGACCTTGTAGTTTGAGTGCAAATACTTCCATATCCAAAGGATGAAAATCAAATATGAATAAAGGTTGAATAAGACTTCAGATAGGTTTAAAAAAAAAGATAAATCAGAGAATGGGAGAGGAAATAATAGGAGAATAACTACGAATCAACCATAAATCTTTGTATTATAATGCTCTCAGATTTCTTTACCTATCTCTGCAGGTCTTTTGGATTCCCATTCCCTTTTTTCTTACACAGAAATACATGTTTGAGTTATACTTAATAGGTGAGTGGACCCACATTCCAAAGACCTTCCTGTGGTGGCTTCTGAGAGAAGCTACATGCAAATATCAGCTTTATCACAAAGACCTTGCAGGAGAGCAGCAATTTTTTCCAAAACAAAATTGTATTAGTTTGAGATATGGAAGGTGACTGCTTTTGATACCATGAGGATTCAGTGAGGAAACGTTTTTCAAGAGGTAAGCGTGCATTTAATGTGTGCTTTCAGGGTTTCTTGAGATACTGTTTTAAAAATGAAAATCCCAACAGCGCAATATGATTCCGTATTTCCCCTCGGTACTCCATTTCACAGGGTGTGCCCAGCAACTTGCAACAAGCACAGAGGTAATTTCATTAGCAGGTCATTTCATGGCTGGGAGANTCCTTTTGTTTGCATTATTTGAGGCCGGAAGAGAGTATGTAGCCTGACCTTCTGTAAATGTCAAACCTTAAGAGTTAAGAATTCCTCCTGAATTGTTCTTTGCTTCTAATACAAAACATGCAGTCATTCCTGTTACTGTTGGAATTGTTATGGCTTCGGATGGGTTGTCACAATAGTTCATTAACTTCGTTGTAATCATTTTNGCACATGTGTATGTTGGAGCACAAAGAGGGTGAAGTTGGGAGTAATTCCAGACCAAGTATCTTTCAATACCTTTGTTCAGCTATTCTGTGACCTTGTAGTTTGAGTGCAAATACTTCCATATCCAAAGGATGAAAATCAAATATGAATAAAGGTTGAATAAGACTTCAGATAGGTTTAAAAAAAAAGATAAATCAGAGAATGGGAGAGGAAATAATAGGAGAATAACTACGAATCAACCATAAATCTTTGTATTATAATGCTCTCAGATTTCTTTACCTATCTCTGCAGGTCTTTTGGATTCCCATTCCCTTTTTTCTTACACAGAAATACATGTTTGAGTTATACTTAATAGGTGAGTGGACCCACATTCCAAAGACCTTCCTGTGGTGGCTTCTGAGAGAAGCTACATGCAAATATCAGCTTTATCACAAAGACCTTGCAGGAGAGCAGCAATTTTTTCCAAAACAAAATTGTATTAGTTTGAGATATGGAAGGTGACTGCTTTTGATACCATGAGGATTCAGTGAGGAAACGTTTTTCAAGAGGTAAGCGTGCATTTAATGTGTGCTTTCAGGGTTTCTTGAGATACTGTTTTAAAAATGAAAATCCCAACAGCGCAATATGATTCCGTATTTCCCCTCGGTACTCCATTTCACAGGGTGTGCCCAGCAACTTGCAACAAGCACAGAGGTAATTTCATTAGCAGGTCATTTCATGGCTGGGAGACACAGAAGTGGTTTGAGGATGTGATCTTCAAGGATGGGAAATGATGTCCTTGGTTCTGTTCTAAGGAAACTCATTTTTGTTGGACGAATGAGACAGAGCAGTGCATGAGATTTTAACTGAAGGTTGCTCTAGTTGTTTTTCCTTAATTTTGTTGGCATTTTTGGGTTTTTTTTGTTTGTTTTCATTTGTTGGCTTGTTTTTTTTTTCCCAATGGGAATGCAGTTGATTTGGTAAAAAATGTTGCACTGATATCTATATATATTTCATAGGAAAATAAATACCAAAATAAAATTAGGGATTAACTAGCTCCTCTTAGTATTGAAACTAGTTCATGTAATATTCTAAATAGTTCTTCTACTACTGAAATAGAGACCCTAATTAACTAAACCATGCCAATTAAACATATATAAAAGGAAGAAACCTGCACCAGTCTTAAACTTGTAAATGAAGTTTTCCATAATTAATAANACATACTGCAACCTTTTCAGAACCTTGAAAATGGATAAACATAATTCATGCACATTAACAAATTACGTTATTTTGCCAAATATAATTTGTGATCATACAGGCCAGAACATAAAGCTAGCAGATGGTAATATGTCATTAATCCTTCAAATAACTTTTGACAAGTAAATTAAAAAATTTGCAGTCTGAGTCTGTATTAAGCCTTTCCTTTATTCGTTGATGTAAACATCCCAGCACCTGTAGCAGAAGTAGCACCCACTGAATTGATAGCGTACAGCACGTGCCCTACCACCTGCGTGATCCGCTGCATTTCCAAACTAGCAGAGGTGGTGGATTCCTGACTCTCGACTATGTGCTGAACAGTTTGTAACTCTGAAAATAGGACATGTTTCTGGAAGATNCAATAAGAAATACTTCTCAGTGAAGTTACATATCATTGAAAACTCCTGTAATGTTGTGTTCTGTCTCTTTTCACCACCTGCCTTCGGTCTAAAAGATGGAAATATATTCATCCAGTATATCTATGCACAGCTCCAGAGATTTTAAGAGTATCTTGTCTAACAAAAGTTTATGAGAGAGAAAACTCCTTTTGTTTGCATTATTTGAGGCCGGAAGAGAGTATGTAGCCTGACCTTCTGTAAATGTCAAACCTTAAGAGTTAAGAATTCCTCCTGAATTGTTCTTTGCTTCTAATACAAAACATGCAGTCATTCCTGTTACTGTTGGAATTGTTATGNNNAATTGTTATGGCTTCGGATGGGTTGTCCCAATAGTTCATTAACTTCGTTGTAATCATTTTCAGGCTAATTTGCCATCCTCAGCCTCCATCTAATTTTTCTATTGGATGACAAAATTATGTTGTTAATAATTTGTTCTCAAAATTCACGTAGCGTTCTGTGCAGATGCCGTTGTAGAGATAGTNAGCCTTTCCTTTATTCGTTGATGTAAACATCCCAGCACCTGTAGCAGAAGTAGCACCCACTGAATTGATAGCGTACAGCACGTGCCCTACCACCTGCGTGATCCGCTGCATTTCCAAACTAGCAGAGGTGGTGGATTCCTGACTCTCGACTATGTGCTGAACAGTTTGTAACTCTGAAAATAGGACATGTTTCTGGAAGATGGAGTGACAGAAAGAACAATATGGAAAAAGTACATGGATGAATTGTTCTTTCTGAGGGCAGTCACAAAATACTTAGTAATATTCAACCAGTCAGACTGCACCACTGATTTAACCATCCATAAGCTGTAATTAAGCAACACAAGCTGACAGGCAGTGCATTTCTATAAGCTTAGTGCACATCTCAGATGCCTTTGAGATAATTAGGCTTTCAGACGGCTCTCTCCTTTTACTCTAGGCCCATAGATTCAGAATCGATTTGACTTTCAGCAGTTCCTTACCTCTGCCAGGTGCAATTACATTTCCATTCTTTGCAAACAAAAGAAAATCCCAAAGTATTTAATGTTTCTTTTTATTTTGGTCTCGGAATCAAACTGGTTTATGTGGCAAGAAAAGAAGCAGTCTTGAAAGCCGCTGCATGAATCTGTGACATCCGAGGGATGTAAGAAGAAAGGAAGTTAAGTAAGGCTGGTGTTATGCATTTCCCAGACCTTCAATATAAAGA